>AZIM01001805.1:220266-238620 GCA_000516915.1 Ophiophagus hannah | reverse complement strand
GACAGGGATGGTAGGCACGATGGTGCACTTATGCACGCCCCTTAACATGCAGCATGTTAGTGCAGGCCACCAAAAAGGAAAAAGTAAATGCAGTTTTAGGTTGTATTTACTAAAGTATAGTTTCCAAGTAATAACAATCAAAGCTCCACTTCATTCTGCAATGTTGGCCTGCCCACCTTAAATGTTGTGTTCAGTTCTGGTTACCACATTTTAAAAAGGCTTCAGATAAACAGAAACAGGTTCATAAAAGCACAAAGAGGATTAAAAGGGGACTAAAATTAACTCCTATGAAGTGAAATTGAAGGAACTATACATGCTTAACCTTGAGAAGTGGAGGTGGGCCAGCATAAGATTATCTCCTTTCAAATATTTGAAAGTATGTCAGCAGAAAGTGAAAACTTGTTCTCTGTTCTTTCAGAATGCAGGACATGAAATAATGGATTAAAGTCATGGAAAACCAGATGCTGATTAAATGTTAGTGGGGGGAAACTTAACAGTAAGAAGCAGTTTGATAGTGAAGCCAATTATCCAGAGAGTTCCCATTCATTCCATCTGCTTGTGTGAAAGTGAGCCATCTGGTAGAGAAGTTTTAATTTGAATTCCTACCCCAAGTAGGGAGTTGGCCTAAGTGGCCCTTCCCCCACTTTGATTTTCTAATTCCTTGAAATAATGCAAAATTCACGCCTTTGGTTTCTTCTTTGGCACTGGAAAAATCAGAAGATGAATGCAAGAAAGAACAAAAGCCAAGCATAACTATTCAGAATGAAATTGCCTGGTGTTACTGAAAAGTAGGTCTGGATGAATTTTGAAGACTGTTTTTTTTTTTTCATCCCACAGCCACCTCTTTCTCTAGATTAAATAGTTTGTGTTTTTTGCAAACTGATGGAAAAACAAACAAAATGCAGGTGTTTGCTATTAATGGGTGATTACAATCAGCCCTAGAAATGGTAATAGGGACATCTCCTGTTCCCCTCACTTATTCAAGCAATTAACTATTTCCAGAGAACGCTGCTAACAAAAAACCTCCAGAACAGAGTTCAAGCAGTCTGCTTAGCAAACTGCTGTGCGTAAAAGAAGAGAATCAAACTGTATCTCAATCAAGTGATAATAGAATTAATAAGTTTTCTCTAACCTGAGGACAATTCCATCTCCAGCACGGATGTTACCAGATGTCACTCAAATGTGTCATTATACTGTACAGCTAGGTTTGCATTACCACTAGATGGCAGCAAAGAGATTCAAAAAAACTTTATATGGCATACTGGCTATTTAGATTTTGCAATCATTAGTTATGATGATTCTTTTCTAAGAGTGTATAGCTACTTACCTCGCCCCCACAATGCATTGCACTGGCGGTCCCTGGTTTTACAACGGCCTCCATAACACCGGCCCTACACAGCAAAAAATGGGACTTGTTAGAGGCTCATGCAAGAACCTCTCAACTTGCATGTTTTAGAGAAGTGTAAATACCCAGTTTATGGGATTTGAGAATCCAGATCTGGCTTTTGTTAAGGTGTAATTGGAAACAAACAAACAAACAAACAAACAAAGTTTGTTTGTTTGTTTGTTTGTTTAAATAACCATTGAGAAAATTGTTCCTTGTTCAATCTGATTTAATTAGAATTTTCCAAAGATACTTTTTTTTACTGGGATTGTCAGATGGGTCCAATTGCAATTAACCTTTCCCCTCCTATTTCCTGCAATTCCAGGAATTCTAGTTATGAAACTGAGATACCAACTATACCTGCTCATTCTCACAAAAGTAGCCATCCTGCTTGTGTACATTAGGTGGACACTACCGAGAGAAAAAAATAGAATTATATCAAGAAGGACAAAATATAGATAAAGACAACTCAGGAAAACTGGTAACCTAGTATACTCCAGACATATAGCTAACATTCTATAATCCTCCATCAACATGGCACATATTTAGGGCATCAGGTTAGGAAGGCTAGAAAAGGTAGGGGCCCATTTTAAAGGAATATGCCTTCAAGACAATTTTATTCACAACATCTCTTTTTTAGAAAATAAAATTCTGGATGAACTTTCCAATAATAAAGATGACCTGCCATCAGTTGTTGTGCACAGAAACCACCAAAAATATGGGTGCTTTGACTAGTAGATTACAGTGTTATCCCTCACCCTGCCCCCATCTACTCGTAAATCACATTCCATATAATTCCCCCAACTCACTTGACTGGAGTCCCCAGTACAAGTTTCTGGGACATCACATTCATTCACAGCTTCTCGACAAGTTACACCTCGTGGCTCATACTTCATGGGAGAAAATGGGAGAAAAATAAAAGTGGAGTTTAATACTAAGCTGGCAAAGGAAGAATAAAACAAAGAATATGTCAGGTGAGGGCTTTCTCTCACTTCCTTCTTTTTTCCCACTCTCAACGCAGGAAAAGAGGAGAACCAAATTATCCCTAGTACCATGCAAGGAGCAACAGGGCTTACTGCTCTATATAATCCTAGTTTCTTCATCTTCCTCCTTGCAACAAAAGAGAAAAGAAAGCATGTCTCAGCACTTAACCAAATCCATCCACAGATTTGTGCTGTAAATATTAAACGTGCACAGACATACATGCACAGGGATCCATCCATGAGTTGGGAATACCTGACACTGTGAAGCTGCAAGAATTAAGTAGGTGAAGATTTGCTCAAGGGGGAGACTGCTGAACCCCATCACTCCTTCATTCCCATGATTTATGTAAAGTATAATGCTTTGAGCTGTTCAGAAATATTTTGTAGAAAATCATGCACATTTGAGACACCTCAAAATATGTGCACTGACACCTAGTACTCAATTGCGGCTTGGCCTGACTACAATTTGTTTTCTGTAGGCAGCACTGACATGCAAGCACAGATGATGCCCTGCTGTGTAACTCGCAAAAAAAATAGTTTTGCCTAAAACTCGTGAGAGATGGGCACAGAATCAAGTGACAGATGTCCCATTCCAACTTGTTTACCTTGCACTCTCGACAACACAACCCATCACTGCACATAGCATTATGCGTAAGGGTACATTTCTTGCAGCAATTTCCCCCACTTTTGGAACACTCCTTTGAGAAAAGAAAAACAATTGATTTAATATTGCTTGGGATTTTAGGTCAAAGTTGGAACAAGTACAGCTTCAGGTTTTTTTAGATCTTAACTAACGTTGTTTTAGAGATTTGGGTTTTATTTTCAAACTCACCACCACCCGCCATTTGAATACAGTAGAAATATGAAGTTTCCAATATGAAAACTTGAATTTGCAAGTTTTCCTAACATACGTTGCTTTACGTGCAGATTTAATCAATTCTCAAAAAATCTTTTTTTCTTTTACCAATTGAGATAACTATATTGTTTATAACATCAATTTCTATAATGTTTGCTGCTAGTTTTTACTAACATTTTCTTTTGGGACATATATCTCATGAACAGATGATATTGTTGTGGCCTGCCAGCTGCCAGCAGAGCTGGCAGCAGAATCGGACAATGAGGAGGTTGGGAAGGAACTTGGGCCAGTTCTGGAGTCTGGGGAAGGCTCTGATGGATGCTCTGTGTCAAACACAGAGATAGAGCCAGGGCCATCCAATATTTCCTGGCCACCAGAAAGACAGCTACCTTTGGAGATTGATATGAGTGGGGAGGAGGAACAGCTGGGGCCTGTTCCAGATGCGCGTATGTGCAGAGCTGTTAGGAGAGGGGAACAACGGAGGTCAGGGAGTTGACTCAGGAAGCCAAGCACACATGGACAACGAATGGCCCCTCCCTGGCTGGGGAAATAAACAGAAGGAAAGGGGAGTGGTTGTCAGAGGAGACAACAGTTCATCTTTCTGAAGACTTTGCTCATTGTGTTTCATGCCACAGAGACTGCTTGCCAGAACTTAATTTGCAGCCTTTCGGCTGGGAGCTCACGGCCTTGTAATTATCACAAGGAACTGAAAAGGTCTGTTGCTGCTGTTAACTCTTTGAAGGACTATCGCCTGGACTTTTTGGTGGGTGAATGCAATTAATTCATAAGAGGTAAATAAAAAATGGTGTTTTTGTGAAAAGGAGTCTGTTTTTTGCTCCTGCTAAGACTGAGTCTGAACAGATATTTGTTTTTGTGGATTTTGAACAACACCAAAGCAAAATGATGATTGATTCTATCCAGCATTAATATTGGGGTTGTCCCAACATTTATGGATCTGAAAAAACATTCTGAAGAAAAAGAAATTTGTCCTTTGATAAGAGCACTGTTGGGGTTCAGATGAAATAACAGATATTCTTCAGCATGCATAAAACAGAACTCAGAATTCGAAGCCTGGTAATAGCATTCCATCTCACACACTAGTAATATTATTTCGAGTCAGATGGCACCTTGTTTTAGCCTCAGTTGTTGCTTACCGCAAAGGACCCACAGTCACATTCTTCTCCTGCTTCAACAAATCCATTACCACATTCAGGAGGGTCAAGGAGCTGCATTAAGGAGATAGCAGTGAAGGAAATGGAATCATTAGAAGGCTCCATGACATGATCTAATAACATTTTCATCTACATCACTCACTGGCGCTTGAAAGTGGAGATGAAGAAACTCTCTTGAAATTTCTCCTTTTTATGTTTCTGTTTTGGGAGGGGGTAGATTTGAGGAATCAACAATGAAAGTGAAAGCAACTTTTTAAAGGTAAACAATAATTTAAAGTAAATTCCTCCATTATTTTACCAACTGTCACCTCATACGGGACCATAATTTAAGCAAACTGAACTTAGAATGCCACTATACTGCTTATGATAAAATGCTATTCAGAATTATGANGGGATTTAATTGTCAAATATCCATTGAGAAACAAATTTGCTGTATAGTACTTCATAAATGCCTAAAATTATGATATCTTTCCTAAAGCAGAGCAGAAGTTAAGAGAAACTGCTTCTCCTACAATATCTATATATGCTGGATGGTTCTCTTCTCAGAGATGTATCAATTTATTGGCTTATTCAGGGCAAGGTAGGCACAATACCATTCAAGCAAAGCCATTGCACCAATGAGGTTTTAAAAGTTGGGGATCTTGGTCTTTGGAATATAAAGCCGTCAAAATTTCACCTATTTAGTTATGCTACCACCTTGATCTTAATCTACAATCTTGATTATTCTATCCTGACTGAAATAGTACAATCTATTTGCATCTAAGGGAACAGCAAAAGATACCAAAATAATTCCAGAGTCTTTAATCAGTCAAGAAAAAGCTCATACCTTCATTTAGTACTGTAGAAAAAAGATTGCTCTAATTGAAAGAATTTATGGAACAAAAAATTACTGGAGTTACACTTTGATTATGTTTGGGAAGGAAGAAAAACCCTATGTCTCTCTGGGATGGAAAAGGTTTCCTTATTTCCCAGGATGGATCACCAAACAGTGTATAAACCTGCTTTGAATATCATTTTAAAATCTTAATGCTTTTGGGTGAGACCAGGGATCATAGAAATATGTAGGAAATCCCTTACTCTTTTTTTATATTAAAAAAGGAGCCTTGAATAAGGTTAAAATTACTTGTAACTCCAGTCATTTATTCAGTTTACATCACCCAACATAAAGTTCAAAGTTCAAAGCTTTTATTGTCATTGTATATCATATATACATTGAAATAAGCAGTGTGACTAAGAAACTGAAAGTTTTTAACTTACTTAATAAAGAACCCCTAAAAGTATAAAATTGACAGGGAAAGAAATTTTAAAACTGTGCTGTAAAACAATACAATAAAAAAGCAAATTTGGGAATATATGTATTATATGTTCAGTATTTGTTTCTATATGCTAGAAAATGTAAAATTGATAATTACTAACACTTATTTATTAACTTAATAAATTTATGAATACATGACTCTGAGAAGCTATCAATCAAAACAAAGTAAATAATTAAAACAAAACAAAACAAATAATTATAAAGCAACAAAATGCACGATTTAAATAACCACATGATGTTAGTATAGATAAGGATCATCTATGTTAAGCTTTGTTAATACAACTAAGAAATGGTGATATATTTGAATAAAACTATTTTTAATAAGTAACAATGGAAATCTCAATTAAAGAAAAGCATTGTATTTTCATCAAATATCATACACATGATGTAGATGTTTATTGTTGATATATTATTCCAATACTGATTGCTAAAATGAAAGCTTATACTCTAACACTTGATAGAAATTTTAATGACCAGATCAATTTCTTTTTCATATTTGGTGGCATTGTTACACAATTTAGCAACTGGAAAATTATTTAAACTAGAATGAAACTAATGTCTTTCTAATCTATTTTCTTATTAAATATTGCTAAATTTATATTCCCACAAAATACATCAAACTAATATTGATAAGTGTAGCAAAGATTCTTTATACTTCCTGCTGGAAAGAACATACATAGCTAATTAAGACAAAGAATGGCTAATTATTTGGTGGGAGTATGCCTTGACATTCCAAATAACTTTGCATCTCAGAAGTAAATCTTACACAAAATCTAATTCTATTTGGAAACATTTTTGAACTAGCGTTCTATACATAGGCTTGTAGAACATTCAAAATTTAGGATTCTTTTTAGCAAAGACTTAATATTCTGCAACATGTATTAAATCAGAATAGATCTTTAATATCTTGCATAGAATTTATTGCAACTTTCAAACTATTATGATTCATATCAGGGGTGGTATTCAAGCAGTTCGGACTGGTTCAGGCAAACCGGCAGGGAAAATTTTAAGTGGTTCGTAGAACTGGCAAATACCACCCCTGGCTGGCCCCGCCCGCTTGCCTGTCGCTGCTCACCCCCGCCCACCCGGATGCTGCTTGCCCCATCTGCCCGCTTGCTCTGGCCTGCCTCACTCACCCCACCTGCTTGCCCTGCCTGCCCACCTGTCCCGCCCTGCCCAGCCACTCCTCACCTCACCCACCACACCATTGCTNGCAAGCCCCAGCTGAATTGACTCCTGACCCGGCCTACCTGCTTCTGCCACTGCAAGCCCGGGTTGAGTGCTGACTCCCAGGACAGCCTAGGCTGCTGCACTGCCCTCCCCATGCAGTGCTGGCTGGGAGAATGAGAGAGCGTTCTCCCCCCTAGTTGGGAAGACACATGGCTGCCTACGCTGGCTGGGAGAACGAGAGAGCATTCTCCCCTCTGGCCAGGAAGCTGCATGGCTGCACTGGCTGGGAAAATGGGAGAGCATTTTCCCCCCTGGTTGGGAAGCTGCATGGCTGCCTGCACTGGGTGGGAGAATGGGAGAGCATTCTTCCCCTTCGGCCAAGTCTTCTCCTCCTTCTCAGGCATACACACAGAGTGTGCACACGTGGGGCTATTGCGAGGAGATGGCGTGTGGGTGAGTCCCTCCGGCGCCATGAAATTTGTGCATGGCGTGCTCTGTGTGCATGCCCAAGAAGGAGAAGACTTGCCAAACTTGGCAGCTGCCGCAGTCTGTCCCTTTAAGGTACTTTGACGAGCCGGTGCGGTTCTTTACTTTTGTCAGCCCAAGAGCGGAGGGGAGGGGAAAGATACATAGGAAATCGCCCTGTTTCTGCAATATCGGTCATGTGACTGAGTGGGTGTCATGCCATGAGTGATGTTAAGTTGGCCACGCCCACTCAGTCANTGGGTGTCATGCCATGAGTGATGTTGAGTTGGCCACGCCCACTCAGTCACACGCCCACCGGGCCACGCCCACCAGGCCATGCCCACAGAACCAGTGGTGGTAAATTTTGAATCCCACCACTGATTCATAGAATTGACTATTGCTATTGGCACATATATTGCTTGGATTTTAGCAATTACCTTCAGTTTCCCATGCAATATTATATTATATATATATATATATATATATATATCAGATGCTTAAAACCAATTAAAGTACTGAATATGTTAACTTAATTCAACTATGTTTAAGAGAACATTCTCTATAGGATGCCTTACACTGGATCTAAGTCAATTCTGCATTTTTATGCAAGTCACTCAAGCTTGCCTAAAGCATTGGCTGAAGTCTATGTAACACACGTTGATGATAAGTCTTCAAAAAATAAATGGGGCTTAAATTGTAAAAAAAAAAATTACAAAACTGCAGAGCAGATTGGGAAAGTGAAAAAAACTCCAAACTGCAAATTACTTTCATACTGTTGACAAGAAATCAATTATGAAATGCGACATGAGTTAATTGTTGTCTTTTTTCTAAAAATTGAAACTGATCTTTTCAACAATTCTGTGAGGTCAGTTGAGAGGTAGTACCACCTATTAAAGTACCTTAAGAAAGATATGGTCCTACCTTACCTAGATCTCTGGCTGATATTCTGATCACAAAACAAGAATTTGGTTTGACTATAGTTCCAGGAATTGCAAAGAGATGCAAAGAGATGGAAAATGTTGTCTGGAAATAATTTTTATTTACAATTGTGATCAAATGAAAGTGTTTTAATGTTACCTTCAAAGGCTTATTAAAGAGACAGCTTCCTCCTCCTTCAGCCAGAAATTGATTGTATTCATCAACACTGCAGCGTGAAAATTTCCGTGGCAGGTAGTATCTGTGTATCAGGAAGAGAGCCAATAGAAGATTAAAAGCCAACAAAATGTCAAAAGACGTAAAACGTTTTCCTTGGTCCAGAGACTTCCAGTGAGAAATGGATGTTCCAGAACAGGGGGACAACATTACAGCTGAATTTGGAGCTTACTGCTGGATCTGAGCTACTGAAATTTCTTGGAGAAAGAAGAGATTGTGAGATTGCCCATGCATACTCCAGATAGCTGTTACTGGTGTGTAGACAGCAGGAACCAATGTTTCTGTGGTCAAAATAAAAAGTTTTCCTGTGGGAACCAAGATCATCATAACAGGTGGCTGGTGAAGGAGGAGAGGAGCCTGCCATTCATATGCACAGGAAACTGATGACAACGAGGAGGGGTAAATATTCCTTCATCTGTGGCAGCAACGCAGCCAGCTAGCCCTCCTCCACAGTAGTCAGTTCAATTGAGCCCAGGCCCACAGCGGAGCCCCCCCAACCACTGTTGGGCAGCAAGCCCACCCAGCCATGCGTCCCACTGTCCAGGATGGTAAGGTCCTCCACCACGGGCATATTACCCCTGGGGTCAGCTGGGCTCCTGGCCTGGGCACCACCGCAACCTCCTGCTCCTCTACCTCCACCTCCTCGTCCAGTCGCCCCTCCTGCCATGAAGGCCACCTTCAACAGGGACCCAAAGAAACTGGCATTCTTCGTGAATCAGGTGTGACCACCTGATGACCACAAGGCAGACTACCCGAGTGACGGAGCAATGATCCGTGCTGTGACAGCTAACCTAGAGGGGGAGGCATCTGAATTGGTGACCCAGCTCCATGATGAGGATGCACCAGAGCTGGGGAACATTGACACCTTCCTACATGAGCTGAGGAACAGGCTCGAGGACAACTCCCAGGCCCTGCAAGCTGAAGCTGAGATCCGTGAATTAAAGCAGAGTGGCTGACCTACCAAAGAATACATCCAAGAGTTCCGCCGAGTGGCTGGGAGGCTGCGACAATGGCAGGAGAGACTACTGGTCTACTTCTTCAAAGAGAGCCTGGACCGTGAACTGCTAAATGCATGGTTTTCCAAGGGGTCCCTGACCAGATCCATGAGGGTTACCAGATGGCAGTAGTGATGGACCTTGAGCTAAAACAATGCGAGTGACGCGGAACCACAGAGCCAAAGCCTAAGACCCAACCAGAGAAGTAACAACTGGGGAAGTGATCAATCCCCAGCCAAGCCACAGGCTCTTCCAGCGAAGCTTTGGGGCCACCCATCAAATGCTTTTGCTGTGGCCAGCAGGGGCACCAGGCTGCTGAATGCCTCACCCCAGCTCCCCAACCTAGGGGGAAGCCTCCAAAACCTGCCAAGATGAAGAAGCCCCTTCAGCAGTCGAGAGAGAGGGGAAAATTCACCCATCAAGCCATTGAAGTCTCTCCCCCCTCCAGTGAAGGGGAGAGATCTCCAGCAGAAAACATTCAGCACGTGGTGCCTATGGCACAACAATGAGGGCAAGGATGACCAGATGGTAAGTGAAGCCATCTGTCCCTTCGGCATCCCCTCAAAAATCATAGCGCCAAAAACCGGAGCCCAGGGAGACGCAAAGACCATAATAGACTTGGGATGCACCCGCTGCCTAAGCTTGCAAACTGTCCTGAAGTTAGGAATCAGGGTGAGGGCCCTAATCTGACCCCACCTATAAGATTCGAACAAGTCAACGGATCATTGATGGGGAGGGCCTGCCACACTCCTCATAAAAACAGTGAGGCTAGAGATGGCAGGCACTAGGATAAATTGCTTTGCAGTGGTGCCAAAAATAACTGAAGCGGTGATCCTGGGACTGTCCTGGCTGGACAAATGGGCTCCTACCATCTGATGGGAAGGGAGGGAAACAAAGCTAAGGCTAGGAATAGGCCCTCTGCCCCCTCCCATCACCCCTGAGAAAGGAACTGTCCAACAGCTGGAGGGCACTAAGCAGAGCAATAAAGCTAAAGTCATGTCCTAACAGCCCTCAGGAGTTCCCCTGGTTCCCAAGGAATACCAAGACCTCACAGAAGTTTTCAGTGAGACAGAATGTGATGCGCTGCCCCACCTTCCACTGACCCACTAACTATGCCAGCGACGTAGCAGTGGCTGCAATCCTCCTCCAGAAAAATATGGAGGGGAACCATGCAGTTACACCTCCAGAAAATTAACGGACACCGAAAGGAGGTGGGCCATGTGGGAAAAAGAAGCATAAGTCAATTGGGCTCTGCTAACCTGGTCCCACTTCCTTGAAGGGAACCAAGTGCCATTTGAAGTATGGACAGACCATAAAAACTGGAGGCACTTAGGACCCCGCAGAAGCTCTCACCAAAGCAGGTTCAATGGGCACAGTACCTCAACCACTTCAATTTCACTTCAAAATACATCCAGGGGAGTGGGGAAACTTTTGGCAGATGCTTTATCATGAATGCCACAATATAACAGCAAGCATGAGGAGGTGGTCCACGCTATGATGCCTCCCCCCCCCAGCAAGCCAGCCAAGCTACAACCAGGCAACAAGCACAGAGACAAAAACCTGATGAGGGAGGAGGTTTGACTCAACAGTTGAAAACTGAGCTACCCACTGATCCATGGTACTGAGACAACAAGGAGCTACTGACCCTTACAGATGGATTAGCCTGGAAGGGCTCCAAACTGTATGTCCCCAGCAAACTGTGCCTCCAAGTACTGCAAAGGAGCCATGACAGCAAGCATTTGGGCTTCCTGAAGACCCTGCACTTGGGCAAGGAACAGTTTTGGTGGCCAAATATGAAAGGGGACATTGAGGTCTATGTTAAGAACTGTGCTACTTGTGCCATGATGAAAAAATGACCAGGGAAGTCCCCAGGGCTGCTCCAGCAAGCATCTGGCCCTTCCTGGCCGTGGGAAGAAATAACCATGGATTTTATAGTAGAGCTTCCTGAGAGTGGGGGAACATGGTCATATGGGCAGTGATTGACCTCTTCTCTAAGCAAGCTCATTTTGTAGCCTGCTCCAGTCTCTTGTTAGCCCACAAGCTGGCCCAAGAGCACCTCATGGGGGAGGGAGGGAGGGATGATTGAATTTTTCAGGAAATTCTTTCCAATTAAAGGGGGAGACCTGACCGTGAACTCTGAAGCGAACCTGGCTGAAGCCATCTTGCCCTGCCTCACAATTGCCTGAGAAAGAAGGGGAGCGGGGAAGAAGATAGCCTAGCTTGCAGTCAAAATAAAAACTTTTCCTGTGGGAACCAGGGTCATTGTAACAGGTGACTGGTAAAGGAGAGGAGCCTGCCAGCCATATTCATAGGACAATGTCATTAATGACACTGAGGAGGGGTGAAATATTATTCTTTTAATTAGGTGAAAACCATGGGGAAACTTGAGTTGATTTTCACTGGCTATGCCGATATGATGTACCCAATAAACATACTCTTAGAGGAATCTACCTGCCTCAGACTTCTGCTTTCAATGGGCGCATTAATTGGAATGCTAACAATGAATTTAAGATATTTGGGAATAACAGGCTCAAATTAATTTAAAAATACTGACTATTATAGATAAACAGATTGTAAATGATATTGTGGAAGAGGAATAAGTTTTGCTAGATAAAACTAAAACTGATTTAAATGTGGATCTGGAAATGACAAGTTATTTTAGCTTAGTTTAGTTTAGTTTATTGTCATTGCACCTCATACAATGAAATTAAATACCATCTTTAGTGTACATTATGACTATGAAAATAAATGCAAACACACATCCTTCACATTCTATACATTGAATTGAAACCCCTGATATTGCATTAATATTGCACTATACAGTAGAATTCAATAGTTATAAGAAAGATATGGAAGGAGATGAAATACTGAATGTACATGAACATACAAATTCAGTGATAAAGGACAAAGCAAAAATGGGGGGGAATCATTCTTAAGAAAGAGATCTATAAAAGTTTCAACATTTTCTGAGAGGAGACGAAAATGAGGGGAAAAGACATTATTTGAGGGAACTAAAAACTAAAATTGTACAGAATAAGGGGAAGGAACATTGTCATGGGCCAGGATTCAGATTCAGACTCTGACTATGTTGGTCCAGTGTGTCTTATGCGTTGTTGGCCTAAGAACCTTCAAGCCAGGATTCATCTGAAGAGGTTAAGCAATGATAGGAATCTCCTGATCAGATGGAGTAGTCAGATGATAAAATATGATCCTCAAGCCCCAGTAGTCCAAAGCCATTCAATGAGGCTTTTCACTAGGTAAAGGACAAAGCCTGAATAATTGCAGCCAACTGAATATAGCTTTATGTAGCTGTTTTCCCTTTAGTCTTTATTGGAAATAACCATTTGGATTTTTAGCTTGTGATAATAATTCCTGTGTAACTTATTCTTGAACTTTTGACTTTTGGGCTGGCTGTCTACAGGACTCAGTACTCTGACTCCTGGAATGCATTTGGATCACTCTATTGCTTCTTAAACTTCAAAGCAATTTATTGAGGCAAGGTCTCTTTGCACAGACCCTGATTTACAATCTGGTCTATTATTAACTGCTTATCTCCATAGCAACTGCCTGCATGTGTTTGTGTGCTAAACTGAAACAGAACAAATATAAATTAGGTTTATTGATCAAGGGTAAAATAGATACATTGTCTGAAAATCATTAATTGACTGTTGCTAACTAGGACTGAATAAAGAGGTTTTAAAGTTCTATTCTCAGATGAGATATATGGGAAAAATAATTTATTTTGTATTTTATGTATTTTAAGTAATGTTAATATTAAATATGTGGTCATTTCCTGAACCCAGACTTAAGCATGAGAGCTGGCTCGGTGACTTTGGGTCAGTTATTCTCTCTCAACCCAACTCACCTCACAGGTTGTGGGAAAATATGAGAAAAGAATATTATATGTTTGTCACCTTGAGTTATTTTTAAAAATAATAAGAGCAGGATAAAATCAAACGTATGGGTTTTCATTTATTATGATTGGATGATGAGTTTGGGGAATTTCTTTATAGATAAAGCATGAAATACAAAAGGAAAAGGGGTATTATAAAGTGTGTTTTTGGATTAAGTTTAAAATAGATATATTGGTATTCTGGTAACCCTCAACAGACTTTTGCTGATTAGGATCGTATCTGAATAATTTCTAGAATTTTTTTTACTGTTTTTTAAATATTAAGAATCCTTGGAACATCACAGAGGGTGAGTCACCTTCAATCCATAGCAAAATATTTTTAAAATACAAAAGACTCAGAAAAAAATCTTTTTGAAGAGATGAAGTGATACCATTCTGGATAAAAGGCTGTCCAATCTCTTCTTAAAAAGCAATGGAGCATCCATAACTTCTAGAAGCAAGCCATTACACTGATGAATTGCTCTCACTGACAGGAAATTTCCCCTTATTTCTAGGTTTGATCTCTTCTTGATTAGTTTTCATCCATGGCTTCTTGTCCTGCTTTCAGGTGCTTTGGAAAATAGGTTGACCTCCTATTCTCTGTGACAATCCCTCAAATATTGGAAGACTGCTAGCATGTCATTCTTAGTCCTTCTCTTCAAACCTAGATCTTGCAATCATTCACTATACATTTAGCTTCCAGTCCCCTAATCATCTTTGTTGTTCTTCTCTAGAGTCTCAATATCTTTTTTGCATTGTGTGACTAAAACAGGATACATTATTTCAAGTGTGGTCTTACCAAGGCAGTATAAAACTGTACTAACACTTCACATGATCTTATGCAGTCTAAGATTGCATTGGGGTTTGAGGGCAGCTAAAGTAATGTTGGCTTATATTTCAATAGTTGGACACTAGGAATCCTAGTTTCCTCTTACAGTTAGTAACTGTTAAGATAAAATGATGGTATGTTAGAAATATTTTTTATACTTGTTGTGACAAGGGAGGGAGCTATTTCTTTATATATATTTTTCTTTTTTTTTCTGCTATAATTACATTTTTTTTCTCTTGCATTTTAATTTTTTTGTTTTTGATTTTAATTTTTATAGTTTCAATTACTTTTTATCTGCATGATTGTAATCATTAATAAAAGTTATTTTAAAAGTTTTGTAAGCTCAATATGGCTAGATGCAAGATCATTAATATAACTGTACATCTGCCATCTTGAATTTGTTTTCAGTTCATGCCAGAGGCTTAAGCTGGGATGTTCTCTGGCCCATGAGAGGGTTTATTAGTGACACCAATTCCCTTTCCTTTCTTTGAGAAAGACAGCAGGGATGAAGGGTAGGGGGAAGGCTGATAGAAAACTGAATTTAAAAACTGACAAGATAACCAGATGTAGTGGATGTCAGATTACTAAAAAAAGAAAATTGAACAGATGTAACTTTCTTTTTCCTACACATAAAGTGCTACCTGCTTTCTTCTGAAGCCAGCTAGAGAGGGAAATAGATGAACTTAACAATAATCAATCAAAGAGAGTTTTATGTTGCCAGCAAGATGTAAAGTTAAGATCTAAACAGTTGGGGGGATACTTTAATAAATCCTTGGTTCCTGATCTCAAATATTAACCCAACACCTTGGCCTTATCCTCACTTCTTCTACAACTTACCCAGTATCTTCCATAATACAACCCAGCCATAAGTCAGGACAGCGACAATCTCCTATAGAGAAAAGGAGCAATAAAAAAATAGAGATATCTTCTCAAAGAATTATGGGACATATACATTCTCTATTTCTAGTTCATATTTATTGTGTCCAAATCCCCTATTTCAAATTGTAACCAAGAATCATATATTCCTAAAGCTGAAATAATCAAGTACTATTTATTTTCTCCATCTTCAATAAAACATCCCATTCTAAGATTAAGCCTTATAAAAACATTTTTTCTATAAAATCTGAACTAGATGTTGTTGGAAGATGGCCATGTACATCACCTACATAGCAATTCAACTTGCATTCTCTCCCTGAATTTTAATTTCAAGTGCTTGTTTGTCTTGCAAACTTTTGTCTCCCAAAACGTCTAAAACCAATTACAAAGGGAGAAAGTAAACACCATAACTCAGTGGTTTCCTTACTGGAAATCTTGTGGAAAATGTTCCATTTGGAATAATCCTTACTGCTTGTTGTTCGTTTGTTATCTGCCCAACTTTTAAATTCTTGTCTTGGATTCAATTTGTTTTAAAAAGGCTAATAAAAAGCCCATTCCAACTTATCAAAGGCTTTTTCTACANTTTTTAATATATTGCTCTTCTTCATTTTCTCCTTGAGAATGTGACCTGTTGGTCTATATGCATTATTTAACAAATACACTTCCTCCAATATCCAGCTAATACTATTAATAGCTTATAATGTTCAGTAAAGAAAATGCTGCAGGTGACTTAATAGTATTTATTAATAGCTAGTCCAATGTAGTTTTAAACTGGAATGAAGAGAAGGGGGGAAAGCAGGTTCAATATGCAGATGAAAGTTACATACCAGACAGATTAGAGAATATTTCAGGCAATCTCAGGTGGTCCCCAAAAAGGTAAATTATTAATTGATAAGGTACTTATAATCTGTCACATATCACGCACATCTGCAAAACCTGTTAATTAGTTGAAAAAATTTAACTAGGAATCCCCAGAAAGATCATCTGCAATTTTTTGGCAGTAACATTTTATTATTCAGCCAGGTTCTTCTTATTAACCTCAAAAGAACTGCCCTTGCTTACCCATTCTACCATCATGATCATGATCTTAAGAAGCACCCAAAACACTGACAAAGAGGATGTGGAAGAAAAGCAAATTAGATCTGGAGGACTGACAACATAAATCATAGCCATAGTGAACCCAGATTCAAGCCCCAACATCAATTACACCTTATCCACTCAGAATCTTTTAAAGTAGAGATTTCCAAATTGGAAACCAGAATAAAGTAACCCCTGATCTGAAATAAATAATCTCAATTTACACTTAAAAGTTCATGATGCATGAAAAGTATTAAACCCAACATAGATAATGGAGTACTAAACTAGAAACCTAAGAATTACTTTTTCAAGTTTCTTCAGAACAGGAGACAAAACTTGGGAATGGAGTAGTTCTTAAATCTATTGGAAAAAAAGTGCCTGTTGGGCTCTAGATCTCTTTGAAATTAGGTCCTTTAGGCAAACCATAGTTTCATAATTATTGTTGGACTAAGCCAGCGATCTCAATCTGTGGTTTGCAGACCCCTAGGGAGCCACAATGTTATCATATGGGGTCTGCAAAGGCTTGAAGAAATGTTATGATTTAAATCTTGAGTGAAGTCTTGGAGATCTGTGGCCACAAAAGACATAGTGGTGAAGAAAAAGTTGAGAACTACTGGCGAAGCAATTCTCAGGTTCTCATTATGACTTGAGATTAGGAAAACACTTGGCTCATCACACAATTACTTACCTGCAGAAGCGCGGTGCTTGTTCCACATCATGCCAATGTTTTGCCCCAAGGTCTGGGCTAATGTTACTGCCATCGCTCCAACGGTACCATACTTTGGGAAGGAGGACAAGAAGTTATTGGGTAGGCTGAGTATAGTGTGATCAACTATTATAAAAATATTAAATTTTTGAGGGCAGATCTTTCCCAGATTATTCACAGGCCCCATGGAAGTTACTTCACTCCGCCCTTTCTCTCTGTGGACATATTCCTTACCCTGCAAAGATCACTGAATTCCTGGCTATGATTGACATATAAAGATACATCAGCTACTTTGTAGAATCATGTAAAGAAACAAGAGAGGCACCAACCCAATTGTCTTATAATATAAATTTAGTTGACTGAAGGAAAAAAAAGGTGGAAGGGGCAAAGCATAAGAGATGTGTGTCAGCAAATGTAGTGGTGAAAACCATAGGTATTAGTTCAGTTAGGGTATGGAGACAAGGCTTCACAGAAAGTAAAAGATTCTGAAAGGGTTTTAAAGGGTAGAACAGTAGTATCTCACAAGGGAAAGTGATATTCAAAGCTTCAGGAGTTGCAAAATGAGAAAAGAAATCTAAATGAGCTTGAGATTTTTGAACAGACAAATTTAATACGGTTGGAAGAGCATGCAGGCTTTAATTCTGTATCTTTAAACTCCAGCCCCAATCATCATAACTCAACTCACCTCATTCACACCTCCGCCTCTAGCAACTGAGCAGATTCCTCCAACATAAGCTGTACCACTGCGGCTGCTTCTAAAAGTGTGCCCTCTGAGAGAGTAAGAAGGAAGATTTACTATACAGGTGAAGAAAAAGCTAGATAGCCTTGACCTGCTAGATTTTTTGTCCTCTTGGCATTTACTTACTAAACCTAGAACAATGAAAACTATCAAAATAGAGCAAGAGTATGGATTGGTCAGGGAATTCATTTCTTTGCATCAGCCTGTTATCTTTGTTCCTCACTATGGTAGATGTGGGTTCATTAGTTCTAGTTAACTACAGAAGACAGAGGAGACATGTTCATTCATGTATGAACACTCCTAGCAACATTCCAGAACAAAAGCTATTTCCATTTCAGTCAGAAACTCTGACCTTGGACCAAATGGACACTGCTTGCCATATTTTATACGCTGATCTACATTAATTCAAACTTCTTGTTGTTTTGTTGATATCTGATCAAATGAATCTATGCATTTTAATCACAAGTCACAAGCAACTGTTATTTTAAAAACCATGCTTGCTAGAAGTGACATTAACATTAGTGGTATATTAATTTGAGATATCAGGGAGCCTCTTATATAATTTTAACATGTAATATAGTTATTATCTAGTACAGATAGTCCTTGTTTAGTGACCTCAAATGGGACCAGCAACTCAGTCATTAAGTGAAGCGATTGTTAAATAAAAGCACACCTGTTTTTAATCTTACTTCAGCTTTTTTTTTGCTTTACATACATGCAATGCAATGCAATGCAATGCAATG
>AZIM01001805.1:193050-209749 GCA_000516915.1 Ophiophagus hannah | reverse complement strand
ACCTTTGCAGGAAGCAAAGTCGTTCACTCTGTTCGGATTCAGCCTTGAATCTCTGTGTGGACTTTGTACTTCGGTTGGTTTTTTACAGTTACTTTGGCATTTTAGTTGTTGGCAGCAATTCAAAGGAGATAAAGGTGGGTATTTATCTTGAGGGACTGTTTGGGACTCATTACGGGCTGGGAATGAAAATAATTCACAGCGTTGAAATAAAACAAGAGTTGTTTGGATTAAGTGTGTGCTTAATTACGGTCTCAGGAAGCCTTGGTCAGAACACCAGTAGAGACACCCGAGAGAAGAAATCATCTAAATGGTCACCACTTATTGGAAGAAATATTTTTGCTGCTTTCTATTCAAACTCACTGTTGAGTTTTCTAAATTTGCTGGCAAATTGAGCGTAGCACTTTTACTGCATCGTCTTTTAAGATTTTGAATAGCTCAGGTGGAATACTGTCACCTCCACTAGCTTTGTTGTTGCTCAGATTTCCTAAGGCCCATTTCACAGGATTGGAAAAGGTCAGTTTACATTTACAATTCCAAAGAAAGGCAATGCCAAAGAATGTTCAAACTATCGCATCATTGCACTCATTGCACATGCTAATAAATTTATGTTTAAAATCCTACAAGTTAGGCTCCAGCAGTATGTGGATTGAGAACGACCAGAAGTACAGGTAGGATTTTGAAGAGGNTAGAGATCAAATTGCCAACATACCCTGGATCATGGAGAAAGCTAGGGAGTTCCAGAAAAACATATACTTCTGCTTCATTGACTATGCTAAAGCCTTTGATTGTGATGGAAGAGACGGAAGTACCAGGCCATCTTATTTGTCTCTTGAGAAACCTATATATATGCGGGTCAAGAAGCAACAGTGAGAACTGGATACAGAACCATTGATTAGTTCAAAATTGGGAAAGGAGTCTGGTGAGGCTGTATACTGTCGCCCTGCCTATTTAACTTATATGCAGAGCACATCATGAGAAAGGCAGGGCTAGATGAATCAAAAGTTGCAATTAAGATTGCCGGGAGAAATATCAACAACCTCAGATATGCAGATGATACCGTTATAATGGCAGAAAGTGAAGAGGAACTAAAGAGCCTCTTGATGCGGGTGAAGGAGGAGAGTGCAAAAGTTGGCTTGAAATTCAACATTAAGAAAACTAAGATCATGACATCTGGTCCTCTCAATTCCTGGCAAATAGATGGGGAAGAAATGGATGTAGTGACAGATTTTATTTTCCTGGGCTCCAAGATCACCACAGATGCAGACTGCAGCCAAGAAATTAAAAGACCGTTGCTCCTGGGGAGGAAAACTATGGCAAATCTAGACAGCATATTAAAAAGCAACCTGCCTGCCAACAAAAGTGTGTATAGTCAAGGCTATGGTTTTCCCAGTTGCAATGTATGGCTGTGAAAGTTGGACCATAAGAAAGACTGAGCGCCAAAGAATTGAGCCCTTTGAACGATGGTGCTGGAGAAGACTCCTGCAAGGTGATCAAACCGGTCAGTCCTAGAGNNGATCAACCCTGGCTGCTCTTTAGAAGGCCAGATCCTGAAGTTGAAACTCAAATACTTTGGCCACCTAATTAGAAGGAAGGACTCACTGGAGAAGAGCCTCATGCTGTGAACGATTGAAGGCAAAAGAAAAAGGGTGAGGTGGCTGGACGGAGTCACTGAAGCAGTAGACCTGAGCTTGAACAAACTCCAGAAGATGATAGAGGACAGGAAGGCTTGGAGGAATGTTGTCCATGGGGTTGCGATGGGTCGGACACAACTTCGAAACTAACAACAATATTCAAACTCAGTGCAAAAACACAAGAGATAATTATCATCTTCCTTTCAGAAAACATGTCTTAAGAATTACAACTCAGTGTCAGAGCTATCTATATCAGGCCTGCTGGGTACCTAAGACCCGTAATCATCTAAACCCATCTTTCTTCTTTGGTAAGAAAAAATCTTGGCAACAAATAAAGGCTATATCTTTTCATGGAGCGTACGCAAAGCAGAGCTTCATTTCAGTTAACAGAAATCTTCTAGAACAGTCTGTCCCTGAAGTTTTCCAAATTCCATAGATAAATCTCTATCACTGGACACTCAGACATGACAGACTGAACCTATTTATTGTCAAGATCAGAGCACTCTGGCTATGAAACACTGCCTGCCTGGGTGCTCATTGGTGAAAAGCATTTTCCTAAGTGGTGAGAATAGGTAGGGTTGGGGTTAATGAATTAGATTCTTTGCCCTTTATATATTCTAAGTTTTAAAATAAGGTTATTATTTAATTAGATCTACTTTTCAATTTTGCTACATATTTAATTCTAATTTTCCATGACTTTTCATAACCATATACACTGTTCATTTTCAGTGTGTATGTGTCCAGGAATTCTTAACTGTATTTATTTTTCACAAAAATAAATATGTGTAACTTATTCAGACTATGGTAAGAACAGAATTCCAAAAATTTAAAGGAATGCAGAAGTACTCATTTACCCCAATTCCCAATTAATTAAAAGGTACCTAAAGCTCTTGATAGAAAGGCATTTTACCTGGTTCTGTGCAACCATGGGACATGCGAGGTACTGGTGTCTGGTAGATCTGGTGAGGAAGTGGCTCCTGCTGCATGGGATTAAAAAAAGAAAAAAATATTGCCACAAAAAGCATGTATTTACACTGGTATTCATTCAGTTCAGTATAATTAAAATATTCATAGTATTGTTATTTACATAAAGTCCTTTACTTTTTTACTAAAACCAGGCTGCCTATATCCCTATGTCCGAATTGTGCGTTTTCATTCACTAAACTCCCTTTTTAATGAGCCTATAATCTCTTAATTCAGGGTAGAGTCTGGGCGACTGGAAATGAACTTTTTTTTTCTTGCATTTTAAGAGACAAACATCTGCCACTACCTAGGACTGAACTCCTGGGGTTTTTCCCAAGATGGCAGCGCGTTCACACAGCAGCCCCAAGCTCCCGGTACTGTGTGGTGTATGGTACTGTGTGGTATTTGGAATAATGTGTGTATGGATGTGTGTGCACAGTGAAGTGCAAGGAGCAAAACTTGCCTACACCCACGCAGAGATATTAAGTATCGGGCTCGCAAGTCAATCCAGGATTACCAGCGATTTTCAGCAGTCCCACAACATACTGAACTGCATGGCGAGGCTTCCAGGATCTCCATGGATTGTCATCGGGTTGGGAGAGGCAAAAGGAGCGGAAAAAAAATCATGGCTGTAGAGCCAGTCTGTTGGCTCAGCTTCGAAACCAGCCCCACAGATCAGCGCTGCCAAGCGTCTTTTTGACCAACGCCAGATCTCTCATCCAGAAAAATGATGAATTAGATATGCAGATGGCAGCAAACAGGCTTATCCATGAAAGCTGTGTGATGATCATTACGGAGACCTGGCTACATCCATCTGTACCTGATGCAGCAGTGTATACATAGCGACTAGTGTGTTAACAGCAGTGTAATATATACATACTGTTCCCCAGACGTGGAACTAATGACTGTCACATGTAGGCCTCTTTATCTGCCCAGAGAAATCACTGTAATAACTATTATAGCTGTTTATATTCCACCTGATGCCAATGTCAGCATGGCGCTTTCTAAGCTATATGATGTCATCTCGAGGCAGCAGCAAACTCATCCAGAGGGCACGCTTGTCATGGCTGGGGACTTTAACCAAGCTTGTCTAAAGACAGTTCTCCTTAAGTTTGTGCAGTATGTGCAGCTTCCCATCAGAGGGAAGAACACTTTAGACCGTACGTACTCTAACTTGAAACAGTCTTACAGAGTAATCCCCCTTCTCCACCTGGCTACATCTGACCATCTTTTTCTACTGTTATGCCCAAAGTATGTCCCTCTCAGGAAAATAACTGAGCGAGTTATGAAAACTGTTAAATCCTGACCAGAGGGTGCTCTCAGTCAGCTGCAGGACTGTTTTGAAAGTGAATATGCTCCACTCAGTGAGAACTGCAGGACCACATCTAGAACTGCAGGAATACACTGATGCCGTAATCTCTCACATCAAAGTGTGCACAGACAACGTAACAGTGGACAAGTGCATCAGAATCTATGGGAATTGCAAACCTGGATGACTGCAGAGGTACGGATGCTTCTGAGAGCCTAGGATTCTGCCTTTAAGGCAGCGGACAGTAATAAAGACAAAGAGGCCAGGGCAAACCTACAAAGAAGAATTAAGATGGCAAAACAAAAATACAAACGAAAGGTGGAGAGCCATCTAGCAGACAACAACCTGAAGCAAGTGTGGAGGAGTTCATTACTCAGAACAATGACAGCGTCTTTGCCTTGCTTCAGAAGATGTATCCAAGTGTACACTATCATGTTGTAAGGCCAGCAGCTAAACTGATTTATTTTTGGCTCAATTGCTACCATACCTAGAATTGGTCAAAGGCAAATTTTTCATTTGTACTGATAGAACTCTGAAGAATTTATAGGCATGCCATTTTCCATCAGTGAGAATGTACCTCACCTTGACTCCAAGGTCCTACTCAAACTAAATTGTCCCTGCTTCACACAGAGGTTCTCATAGAGTAAAAGCAACGATTTTTTTTCTTTACATCACCAATGCACCATATGAGTGCAACCTGCTGGTATTGTACTGATTGAATGCCATTAACCCGAGCCTTCTAGTGGACAACCGGTAGGAAGAACTGATTGGCTCGTGCTGTGTTCAGCATTTTGAGTTCAGCAGAAGTGAAAATTACTGCAAATGAACTTCAAGCTGCTTTTGAAGGATTGGGGAATGGAACCATTGTGTTGTAGAAAGGTCCCAATTTAGCAATTAACCACCTCTTTCTCTGGGCGTCTCCTTTTAGCTCTCCTCTCTGAATTTCTCCACACCAGACAGCACTTGTTTTTTTTTTAATCACATAGTGCAAAACTGCTTTTCTTTTCTTTTTCTTTTTATGTTTCTCTGTGTACAATAAAGATTGCTACTGACTCATTTTTTGCAATCCCACTTTTCAGACTTCCCGTCTATGTATGGCATAGCTTTCAATTTTCAGGATTCCATACCTTAGCTAATTTCATACTCCCCACCCCTACAATGGCCTCTGCCTGCCATGCTACCCCATTACTTCTATACCACATAATATTATTTTATTTTTCAGAATCTTGTAGGTCAATTTGCAGCAAACTGCATCATACTAGAGCTAACATAACGTTACAACTATCATCATATATTCTGACAGCTCTTCAAGGTCTTAAGTCTTCCTGATCATTGATAAATCTTTTAACACGGATAATGGAAAAAATGTGAAATATCCACATATAAAGCAGATGTACTGCTACGAAGCTCTCTTTGATTGCTCTCTCGTCAAGTTTTCAACTGTCCATGTCCATGTGCATTTCCATCCATCAGTCTCTATTTTTTCTAGCTTTATAGGTAGTCCTTGATTTAGGTCCATTATTGAGCCCAAAATTTATGTTGCTAACTGAGACATTTGTTAAATGAGTTTTGCCATGTTTTACGACCTTTCTTGCCACAGTTGTTAAATGAATCACTGCAGTTGTTAAATTAGTAATATGGTTGTTGAGTGAATCTGGTTTCCCCACTGATTTCTTGTCAGAAGGTTACAAAAGGTGATCACATGACCACAGGATATTGCCGTCATAAATATGAGTCAGTTGCCAAAAGTCTGAATTTTGATCATGTGGCATTAGGATGCTGCAATAGTTGTAAGTGTGAAAAATGGTCAGAAGTCACTTTTTTCAGTGATGTTGTAACTTTTAACAGTCTCTAAATGAACTGTTATAAGTTGAGGACTATCTGTATTTCTCTTTTGCTCTTTTTTCTTTCTATGTCATGTCCCCCAGTTACAATGTTTACTATTCCACTCCCTCCTACATTCCCTATTGGGGAGTGGCTTGAAGCCACCCTACATCAGAGTTCAGATCCTAAAGGTGTCCCAAGATGAATGTTTTATTCCAAATGGCACTAATTCTAATATCAGACAAAGGGACTGGATTGCTGGCATGCTCTGGATACTGTCGGCTAAGAAGTATTGGCTAATGGGATTCAGAAGATGAGTCTTTTCTACTATGCGGCTCGCCCTTTGAGATATCATTCCCCATGAGATTAGACTGATTCCATCCAGGGGTGGGATTCAACTGGTGTTACTACCGGTTTGGTGACTACGTTGTGTAAAAAACCTTATGCTGTGCCGCCCGGACAGCTGATAAGCGCTGCACGTGGCTGCGCAGCAATTGAAAAGCCACTTTTTTCCTGCTTTTTCAACCTCAGCTGTGCTGCGCAAAGCAGCTGAGGTTGAAAAAGCAGGAAATAAAGGTCAGGTAAGAGCCCAGGAGGGCAGGTGGGCCAAACAGCAGCAGACACAGAACCGGTTCAGTGTCTGCTGCTCTTCAGAGCTACCGGTTCTAAAGAGCAAGGCAGAACTGGTAGCATCCCACCCCTGGTTCCATCCCTGCTGGCCTTCCATAAGGATATGAAAACTTGTGCTCAAGCCCAGGACCCTACGCATGTGACAGAGACGATCTCCCAGCTATATGAGGCTCCACTGTTGTCTTATTTTTTTCATACTTTGTATTTTATTCCAAGCTACCTTGATTGACATATGTTAGATTGGCAGCTATACAAATTGAATAAATAAATTCAAGCAGGAATGGCTCCATTACAAAAAATCACATTACACAGCAAGATAAATTCAGACATTTGGAATGTTTTCCAGGAAAAGAGTTAAAAGATCAATTATAAATAATAATAAAATTCTTAGGTACTAATAACATCCAACATTTTATATTCAAGTATAGAAAAAATATCTAGGTAGTGGTTAGCAGTTGGGAAAATAAATGGAAAGGAATGAGCGAATGCACTACTAAAAGTTGGTTACTATAATATTTTTTTCTTATGTTTTATTAGTAGTTTATCTTCTTTCCTTTTTTGTATTTTTATTCTGTTATTCCTCTTTATATTATCTGGCAAAGCTTAAATGATTAAAAAAAACTTTTAAAAACTTTTACAGGGTATGTGTAAAAAGAAACAACAACAAAAACCCTCCTAGAAGTCAATCAGGGCTTTGTCCTGAACTACCACTGACTGATTCATTTAGAATAATTTCACCTCCATTTACAGGAGAAAGGAAACAACTGCTAGCATCACTATCCATGTTCTTGCTTTCATTTTAATGTTCAATTGTGTGCAAAGAACCTTGCGATGTGTTATGAAAGCCACAAAGTTGCTAAGCCATCTTTTCTCCTAAAGGACCTGAGAATTAATAGCATGCAGATATAGCATAGGAATAGTCGAAGTGGAAGCAAGCATTCTATCTATGAGAGATCAAACCATTTACATGTTCTAGATATCTGAAACTTTGCAAAAGAAAACATCAGCTTTGCCCCAATTTTAGCTAAACTGATGAAAAGACAAAAGAAACAAGAATCAGTTCTCTCTTAGCCAATATTGTGAGATTTCACGGCTTTGGAACTGTTTCTAAACTGCTGAAAAGATTCTCTATAGAAGTGCCATATGCACCAAGGTGTTATGTTTTTCAAGACTGAAGAACAGCCTGTTCATGCTTAAAAATCATTTCTTTCTTAATGGTTCACCTATTACAATATTTTAAAAACCCCTAATGTTGAAAATCAGTTTCCTCCTCCTATGTTAAGTTGGAGTTCATGTTTATATTATCACAATTTCATTTTTTTCCAATACTTTTTGGATAAAATCTTATAATGTTCCCCTACCATGTTTTTCATCGAGCAATCTCTAAAATGATTAACTGGAATAAAACAATAGTAAAATGTATGCAAATTGAGGTAGATGAGAAGTAAGAAGGTAGAGGAAGCAGATTATTTGGGGGCGGGGGGAAAATGGAATCCCCTTCCCTTTGCTGCTATGGTAACAACATTCAAAGGAAGCACCCTGGAAAACTCCTTATCACGACTTTTAAAAAAGAGTGGCTGCTGAAAATACATTAGGTCAATTTGGGGGGGAGAAGCAGATTTAGAATCTCCCTAAGCCATTTAGCACTACTGAAAATGATCCCAGTTTCTTTGGAACCAGACATGATATAGCTCCATATTGGAGCAGAAATTTTAGAATCTGAATATGATTTTTTTTTCTTTAGCATTTTCTGGAGGATTTGCAACCATAATATCCTCCCTATTCCTCAGGGAGAAAGAAAGACAATTTTGAAATCAATACACCAATTGTTGTATACAACAAAAAGTGTTGAGAAAAATAAAACATGTGACAATTTCTTGATAAAGATTGGAGTTAATTAGCCCTGCATCGCAGTTTTAAAGCTGGCATTTTTCTCTTTCTGTTAGTATGCCAAGAAAGTCTAAATAGAATTGATGTGTATTATTCTTATATGTCACTATTGCTTAAAAAAACTGTGCGCCTTGTAATTGTTACCTTTTATCCTAGGAATAACCTAGTGATGTTAGTTGGTCTGATGGACAATGGTTGCTGATATCCTTCTCTGGCTGAAGAGAGATTTGAATCTGGGCCTTTGCAATTCAATGCCAGCAATTTTGCCCAGACACCTCACTTGACACTGACCCTGTATTAGAACAGACTTCCAATATCTACGTAAGTTTACAGGAGGGAAGGGAACCAACACGAACTTCCTTTCACCTCTGGGGATGAAACACAAGTGAGGTATCTTCATGGCAGTGATGGAATTACAGCCCGGGCCAGGCTTTCCTTACCGCTTGATGTTCAAGTGAATCATGAGGCTTCAGGAGGTACACATCTTTTCCATCAGAGAAAACACCACTGAAGAAGTGCAAAGAAATACGAAGAGGTTACATAAAACACAAAAGCGGCTACATTTACATTAGGAGGAAAAAAATAAGAAACAATATTCAGGCAGGCATCAGTAACTTCATTAGGACAAAGTTGCACATTTCTAAACAGTTGCATGCTAAGCATTTCCATGAAGCAGTCATAGCTGACATTCCTTATTCTTACTCAGGGAAATAAAAACAGAATCTGGACTAAGAAATGTCTATATGCAAATTACACTCCCTTAAGAATTACCAGGAAATATTATTCATAGGCACTAAACTGACCTTTTCAGTATGATAGAAGGCACAATTAGCCCACTCAGTACTGGAGAAGCAACTTTAATCTAGTTTCTGATTGATCAGAATTATTATTGTTAAATGTCTATTATCAGAATTATTAATTTTTAAATGTCTATCTACAAAGGACCCCAAGATATCTGACAATATCCAACAGTGAATTTAAAAAAACACACACAACACAGCCACACTGACTTTGCCTTGATGGAAACCAGACTTTCTTTGTCATGGTTTCTTTTCCCATTTCACAATTCCTTACTTACTGTAGGCCATGGCAAGTAGATAAAGCCACGAAAGAGTTTGCTTCTCCACGGAGATTGCCTTGATAGTAACAGTGCTCACTTGTTCCCTAAAAGAGATGTAAAAAAAATTGTTTTCTTTTATCGGCTTAAGTTCTTGTAATGCAAATTGGTTCATTCTTCAATACAAGAAGCAAAAATAAGCAACCAACTAGCAAGGGACAAATCAAATCTCTCCACCACAACACTACCATTCAGATTTTCTATATGTTACTTCAGAAGCAAGAAGGGAATATGTAGAAAATAGTGACTGATGTCATCACTCACTCAAAGGATGGGTGGAATAAAGTATGTGCAGTTGATTTATTGGAGATCAGAGAAATAGAGTATCCAACAGAGCAGGAAGAATGGGAATATTTTGGGTGGGGGAGAAATAAAGAAATACTTTTTAACTACAAGTTTAAGGACTTAAAAACTGTTTGAAACGAAAAGCCAAAGCATTATTTAGAAAGTTACAAATGGACTAAGAATCCAGGTAAATTTGAAATATGAATTTGGAATTAATTATAAAAAATCCTTCCCCTAGGAAAATACTTTTGTTTTTAATTCTTTTTTTAAACATAAGATTTTAAAAATTGGACCCTAAATGAACTAGAAGCAAATAAGATTACAACTAAAAGGGAAGAACACTTATATTTGACTTACAAATACAAAATGGAGCAAAATATTGTAATGTTGGACATATTGAAGGATATTTTTAAACAATGGACCCAGAAGTTAGTTTTAACAGTGACTGCCTCTATAGATACTTTATTTAAAAGATATCATGGAAAAGGAACAAGTTTTATCAGACAATAGTGAGACCAATTTGAAAGTGGGTTTAAAAATAACAGGCTATAAGAATGAAACAAAATGTTACATGGACATACAAAAAAACCTAGTTGATATATTCATAATTAAAAGGGATATACAAATAACAAACCAGGAGAGTAAGCCCAGATAAATATTTTATGAAGGTTTGAAAAATTTTATGAGAGGGGACAAAGAAAAAAATGAAAAATAAAATTCTAGGACACTATTTGAAGTGACTAAACATCAGAAAGTTAGAAATAAATCTAAGAAATATACAGTTAGTTTCTTTTATCAAGGTTAAAACACATATATTGTTACCTCTATAATGAATCATGCGTTTTAATGATTGGAGTTGAAATAGCAATAGCATTTAGACTTATATACTGCTTCATAGTACTTTACAGCCCTCTAAGTGGTTTACAGAGTCAGCATATTATCTGGGTCCTCATTTTATCCACCTCGGAAAGATGGAGTCAACCTTGAGCCTGGTGAAATTCGAACTGCAAAATTGCAGGCAGCTGGCAGTCCCCAGAAGTAGCCTGCAGTATTGCATTCTAACCATTGCACCACCACAGCTCTTAAATGATAAGGTTTTAAGGATTGGTTATAAATAACAGATGGTATATGGGAAGAAGAGATCATTTATTTAATTTAAAAGAAGGCAATAAGTTATTGGGGCGCTGGATATATGCAGCCTGAATTCAAGACTTGAGTCCTGCAGGATGGGATGACCTCCCATTACTTGCCCCAGTTCCTGCCCACCTAGCAATTTGAAAGCATGCAAATGTCAGTAGATAAATAGGTACCACTTTGGTGGGAAGGTAACATCATTTTGTGCACTTCAGTGATATTACATGAATCACGGAAATGTCTTCAGTTAACACTGGGTTCCTCGGCTAAGAAATGGAGATAAGCACTGCCCCCAAGACTGGGACAGAAGAAACCTTTACCTTTACCTTTAACAAATTATTAAAATTATTTATGCTTGTAATAAACAAAGAAGACATTCCTTTCTATATATCTTTTTTTCTTTACTATATTCTTATTTTTTTTGTTTTGTTCTTTTTCTATTTTTTGTATCTAATTTTTTCCTGTTTTTTAGTTTGCATTTTTGTTACTGTAATTTCTAATCAAATTGCTATGAAAATAAGCAATAAACTGAACTTGATGCCTTCCAAATGCAAATGGGTGCACTTTGCTGTTGGACAATGCTCCTCTTGCGTATAAGGTAAACAAATTTAATGACTTACATTTTGTTACATCAAAGACCTGTGAGTGTTCAGTTGTATTTTTCTGGCATTAGGTTTTGTTTTTTTAATTATTTTTAAAAGATCATACCCTTTGCTTTTTGCATGCTACTATTTTAGGTAGCTCTTTTTTCAGAACTTGCTCTAAAGCATATAGTTAAAAGAAATTGGGTATTTTTTTAAAAAAAAATATCATTATTTGGAATAAGATTATTACAACAGTAGAAATATAAATGTAATGTGTGATTTGTCTTTTAGTATGTGCTAAATAAACTTTGAATTAAATTTAATTTGTTTCATTTTGCTATTGTTGTTTTAAATCAACCAACCCAAAACTACTATTGCTCTAATATAAAAAGTAAATAGGCATGAAAAAAATGACAAAAAAACAGCAAGGTAAAGTGGAAGAAGAAATTCAATTTCTTTGTTGTTACACAGTTACACTTACACATCTTTGCAAAGCCAAAAAGAGAACAAAATTTTCAGAGCTGTCTAAAATTTGCATATGATAATTTACAAGCTTAATACAAATTTGGAAACATAATACTTCTCATCATAGTGGAAAAACTTATGACCAGATTATCATAATTATCTGCTCAGTCAAGTCCACTGTTGAAAGATTATTTCAGATCCCTTGAATTCCTTTCTTATGTTCATGGCCTTTAAAGTATCAAAAATCTGGTCCTCACATCTGTTAAACAAAACATTTTCACATGTTCTCTGTGGGTGGACTGCATGACCATCTCATTTGAATGGGAATTGTCTTCCTCTATCCTGCATAATTCAGATCTTGATATTTCAGCTTTTGGGGAGATAACAAAGAGGGGATTAGCATAGGATGGCTATGTAGAGATACAAACTACACAGAAGTCAGGCAGAGGACTAAGGGAATTGGCTAAAGTCTTCTGAAATTATGGTGAAAAAGCTGAGAGAAGATTACAGGAACCAAGACACGAGATAACCAGAGAATAGGTCAGAATGTATGCGGACAGGCAGACTCTCCACTCTCCAAATATGGATTTCATATGTTCTAGTTTTCTACCATTCAGTACCCTCCAGATGTGTTGGACTATGACTCCCATCATATTTCCCATTATTTAATTTTAATAGAATAATAGTTCAACACTGTTGGAGACAGACAGGGGGCAGAGTGTAATTTTTCAGGTATGACTTGGTGATATTGAATGTACAGCTCAAGAAGCATGGCATTTAAAATGTAAAATCAATGTGGGTAATACTGCACTTGAACAATACCAGCAGTAGTGAAGAACAATAAATGATACTTGAAATGACATTGGTACACCAATACTCAGCTGTACTCTCTGTGCAGAGGCATGCCTGTCTGTTGACCTTCTTTTGCCTGCTTGCGTCTTTCTATGAAACAGTTCACAAGTGTCCCTACACTGCCTGTTGTGTTCAAGGTTGTTGCAGCATGAGCGAGAGAGCTACCACCTCCCTCTCATGACTATTTATAGAAACAGCATGGTTCAGGTTAGCTTAGACAATAACGGGGGAAGCCATCGCTCCTGGCAAAGCAGGGAAATAATGTGGATGGGCTCAAGGATTGGCTGCAGCTGCCTGGCAGGCTGTGTGTGACCAACCACTTAGCAAGCACTTAGTATTATTGATGCTCTACTTGTGAGGCTTCCTTTTGCAGGGAGAGCAGGGCTATTTCTGGATCGTCCATTCATTATTTTTCAGACTCAGCATCTGCAGTCTACATCTTTGCTCTGGCAGCTGCAAAGTACAACCAGCACTCCTCCTCCCATCCACAATCTTCCCACTGCCCCACCCAATTAGTTCTTTCATGTTTAACAGATGGGAGAATCAGCTTGAAATAAATGCAGATCAAGATCCTGTAACAATCTTCTCTCCCTCTCCCTCTCTCCCTCTCTCCTCACTCCATCCCTTCCCCCTCTCTCCTGATGCAAAGGCACCCTACACATATTTAAATATTAAGTCAAACAATACAGATATAGATCTTTAGATTCCTTACCATAGTGTGGCTGGCATTTCCATCCTGTCCAAAGTGACGTTCCACATAATTTAAGGACAATAGATGGCTGATGGGAGAAGAAAAAAGATGAAAGTCATATAAACACTTTCATCAATGTTTGAGATAAAATCTGCCTCATATTCTCCTGTTTTCCTAATCCATTCTTATAAAATTAACAGGATTGAGGACACCAAAACCTTTGTCATTCCTTTTGTGTGATTGATCCTATCCCTGTTTGCCCACTCTCCTTTATTCAGTATAACTAGTCTAAACTACCCTCTAGTTGACAATCATGGCATAAGAAATTTCTTGAATCATTATTGTGACCGGGATCTTATCTTGCAAAGCATGAACTACATTGTGAGCTCTCTAGACTGGCATGAACAATCTCTTGCTGTTGGTCTCCAATGATTCCCACATTGTCTTTCTTCTATGATCTCCCAGCTTAGCTTCTGAATACAGATCTTCTCTGCAAAGATTTGCATGAGAAGATTCCTTGAGTGAAAAAGCAATAGATTAACTGAGCCAGGAACCAGAATTCATTGCTAGGCAAATCTAGTTTGAGAAATAGCTTGCCTTTCCTCAATACTGTAGTATTCCTCAAACTTTCTTCCTGGATGCACTATTATCAGCAACTATTAGTCCCTGGCAAATAGCCCTGCTTATTTCTCTTCAGTTCTGTGGCCTCAAGCCAATTCCAAGACTGAACATGAACATTGAGTTTTGCTCAGGTCATTTTTCAGGGCATCTGGGCTCCTGGGTAAAAGCAGGCATAGTCCAGAGGTGAAACTCAGTTACCTGACCTGCTCATTTACCACACCATATCTAGTTACAGACTAAGACTCATCATCAGCAACCTCATCTTACAGTGATCTAGTGCCTAACCCTCAACTTAATTTATTTGCAGGATAGAGCAGAAGAACAGATGAACAGAAATGTTTCCAGATGCCTTATTAAATATTAAGAGGCACTCACCTAATCACACCTTTCAAGCATAGTGTTTCAAACTATATTCATCCCAGATATATATTTACACACAGATTTAGGAGGAAGTATGAAAAAAAGCCAAATATCTTTACAATATTGCATGGCTCATATAATAATAAATCACTGCATGAAAAATGTCTCTGGTTTCTCACAGCCACACCCTATTTAAACTTGCAATATGTACATAGAAGCTCATATATTGATATACATTATGCACATAATCATGCGTTCAGGAGTCCCCTGAAGTTAGGTAGTTAGTAAATTTAAATGAATAATAATAAATGTACAAACACTGGGATCTGAGTGGGATTAATTATGACTATAATCACATGCACAAAATGAGCAAATATGATGTCAATCATAGTCAATAGTTTGCTTGCATTGTTTCACATTTGCGCACATGCATCCACACATAAAAAAAAACCACTGACAAATACTGATGTAATACTGTAAAATAGTTTCGGAGATAGAGGGACTGAAATTTGACTAAACATAAGCAATAAAACTGTTTTTCATTGACAAGACAGCTCTGGAAGTTATAAATAGCAAGTGTAGTGTCACTAAACAAGTACAGAGTGATTTTCTCTCATTATTATGTAGTTATAATATCTCTGAATTTATCAAAAATGAAGGATAAGGCATATGCAGGGGATGCATACTTGTACTTTGGTACTAAAACTCCTTTTTAGAAATTAAAAACAGGGTTGCTCCTTCCATATCTCAATATTTTAATTAGCACAAGAATTATCAACATATATAAATTAAATTAAATCTTTATTACATAGATCAGCATAATCAATGTATATAGAACATTCTTTGGAACCAGACATCTCCATTTCTTCTTCTTTTTAGTATATTCAGCTATAAGTATGTTTTATAATTGTTTAATAAAAGCAGATGGGACAAAGCTAGTATAACTGCAGTGGTCCTTTCCACTCATAATAAGCATTCAGTCTTATCACGCAAACATATGCATACCCACCTATGTAAGCGAACAGGAAGACAAACACCCCTTCTTACATATTTGCTGCACATATCTTGGCTTGCCATCAGAAATATAAAACCAGCACATTGTAACTCCTATCCTATCACACACGCTGTTACAACCATATGTTAATAAAAAGTATGCACCCACATCCATGCCTATGAATTTGCCTAATATTACCTCAGATTTTGTCAATAAAGTAGCCTTAAATTTCAGTTCTAACAACTCCCAGCCAATATGCCCACAAGGTATCTGAGAATTAAAAGCGCGTTGGAAATCTACACACTAGAAAATACCACATTGGGAGAGGCTGACATATGTGAGGACTCCCACATTAAAAATTTCACACCTCCCATATCGCAACCCATCCATGAGATCTTGGTCTCTTCTTTTGGAGGGAAAAACATAGTGTATAATCTAAGCTAAACCATGGCTTCTTCCATACACAGTTTTTAAAAACAAATACCTGAACTGAGATAACAGCATTGTTCAATCTCATTATTGCTGTTAATTAGCAAATTAAAATTATGATAATTGTGTTATCATCTATTATTGTACTCTGAATGGTCACTATGAGATAAAGTCTGTAATAATTTGAGTATAAAAATCTATTAATGTTGAAATAGACCTGCCCCCCAAAAAGGTTATATTTTTCTATTATTTTCTCTACTTTTATATGTGTAAATCTGTGACTGGTATCTTGCAGCTGATGAAAGTTTATATTTTAATATATTAATTCCTCTGTAAGGTATCATGGGATAAAATATTCAGAAACTTGCCCAAATGACCATTGTTCCATTGTCTATCTGTCTGTCTGTCTACCTATCTATCCATCCATCTACCCATCCATTTATCTATCATGTATCTATCTTATCATTAAAAGTTTTGCAAAGAACATAAAAATTGACAAACTGATGAGAACAAAAGAAGAAAAAAGAGGAAAAATGCATAAAGAGAAAATCAAAAGAAGCTTCCAATTTCCTCTGCAATTAATATAAATACAATAACAATATTCTCTTACTGTGTGATTCAAAAAAAACCCAACTTTTTTCTATTATCCAGTTTTTTATAGTCATCAAAATCAGAAGTCATGGGTGCATTTTTTGTTTCATGCAAAAAGTCTCTAAGAGGTTTACAGACAGTCATTAATTTAGGTATTTTTTGTGTAATCAAAGAGGTTAGTTTATTCATTTCTGCTTATTTATTTGCCTGAAGGATCATTTGAATGAAACATATTTTGCATAAGATCCACCTCTTTTATGTATACTGAGAGCATTTGCACCAAGACAAATTCCTTGTGCATCCAATCATACTTGGCCAATAAAGAATTC
>AZIM01001805.1:154933-180660 GCA_000516915.1 Ophiophagus hannah | reverse complement strand
TATCATTAAGTGTCGTACCTTATGATTCTTGACTCTTGATGCATGTATCTTTTCTTTTATGTATACTGAGAGTATTTACACTAAGAAAAATTCCTTGTGTGTCCAATCACACTTGGCCAATAAAGTATGCTATTCTATTACCATAGAAAAAGAAAAATGAAATAAAATTACAAACCTTGAAATCTCCACTTCAAAGTGAAACTCACATTTACCTACAGAAATATAACCATTTATTATAATAAACTATTAAAATAATCTCGGATGGATATTACACTGTTCCTTCTATATTTCAGTCTTTTACCAAAACCAAAGTTCTGGTTTTCACTGACTGATTTGGAATTAAATGGTAGATCCATATAGTAGTCAATATAATACTATATACAATTCCCTTTTTCCATAACTAAATTTATTCTATAATGACTAGTAAACCACAAACTCATTTCCCTACATTGGTGAAATTAGTAGTTTTCTTCAGTTTCCACCTCTTCTGTTTTTGTTTTGTTCAGAACATTGAATTACTTAATTCTTCCTGTTCCTATGAAGAAGGCTTTAATTACTGATCTCATTTTATTTCTTTTGTAGGAAATTAATGATCCATGTTCATGCAAAAAACAGTACCTGGCTAATTAATCAACTGTCCACCAGTATCAAGCCAACCATGTTGATTTAAAGGAATATGCAACAAGTTTTTAATTTAAGACACTACTGATATTGAATCCAATCAGTACTTTTTTCCAAGCTTTACAAAGGATGACATTTTATTGCAGAAATATGGCCTGAAAAAGATCAAAAGGCTACAGATACAACTTTGAAATATAACCATTCTACAATGAAATCATGTGAAATTTTATAAAAATCTCGAATGAAAAAATGTTGAGTAGCAATCTTAGATTTGCTTAACTTTGGAAATGCAAACCTGTCAAAATGTAAAACAAAATAATGCCAGAAAATCTCAGAAAAGCTTTTGAAACATCACACAAGTTTTATCATAAACAGGGCACTATGCAGAATTAGAATTTTTAATACTGTCCTGCTTTGCCCAATCTGTCCTCTGCCCACTTACTTATCTAGACAACAGAAAGATTACTTCTGGAATAAATTATCGTCTAGAGAAACTAGATAGAACACAAAACAGAAAGATGGATCTGTAGTTTGAAACACCTATTCACTCTCATTGGCCATATACACCGCCACGTTCAGCCACAGCAGCAGCAGCAATTCTACCTTTGCCCCCATTGTAGCAGAGTGATTATCTAATTCATTATGGATGAGATCTTTTGCGCACCTTCAATTAAATCTAGTTTAACACTTGCATACACCTAGAACAGAGAGTTTAATGGAATCCATCAAAAAGGTTTGGAAGTGAAGAAAGAAAGTGTAGAAGGCAAAAGTGGATCAGAAAAAGAAATTAGAGCTGGAACTTTCTTACAGAAACAGTATAGAGACAGCAGAGAGAGAGGCCTTCCCAACAACTGCCTCTAACTACATTCTTCTGTCAATTTTTGTCAATTTCCCATCTTTTCAATGATTCTGCAAAACTCTTCCTGCTCTTAAATGTTTGGGGAAGCTGACTTTTTAAGTTGTATTATTTCACTTCTACTTGTTCTGTTTTAATTTATTTTTGTGAAACAAATGTCTTGGTAGGATGATAATCTTGAGTATCAATTAAGTATATTTTACTATTATTATTAATATTCATACCATTCTTTTATCCCAACAGCTCAAGACAATGCTTTCTGTCCTTCTATTTTCCCACAGAACAACTTGTGAAATTGGTCCAAAGCCATATGTCCAGCTTCCTTGGGTCTTTCCAGTTGTAGTCTACCTTACTCCACTCTTGTCTCAATTAAGACAATAAATACTCAGAACCACTGGGAAAGGCAATAATAAATCTTTGTGGTCTTACTTACACTAAGTTATATGCCCACAGGAACAGATAATATGCAATGACATACTGATCATGTAATTATTGCCATAACATTTATCTTCAGAAGAAAGAGGCTGCTGTATCTCTGTATGAATTACCATTCTACCCTGCCTCCTTTAGAGTTATTTTGCATTAAGAGGATCTGAATGTTCAGTTTGTAGCTGATATATAACAATGACTTTGGATAGGGATACTTATTTGGGGTGTGGGGAATACTTCTTGCCATCAGAAAATAATTTCAGAAGAGAGATATGAAATAGAATGGGAACCTTCTAAAACAGGAGTCCCCCTTCTAAAACAAGGGGCTTGTTGGGATCAAGCTGTACAAGTGGCAAGTGAGTACACAGAGCTCCATTTGCGCAAGCAGTGGGCTTGCATTAGAAACCATCCCTTCCCTCGCCCAAACCTCCACTGCCACTGCTGCTGGTCCATGAAAGGTTGGGCTCCCTAGGGCTCAGAAAAGTGACTGGCCTAAAGTCGCCCACCTGGCTTTGTGCTTCAAGAAGGACTAGAATTCTGGTCTCCTAGGTTCTAGCCTGGTGCTTTATCAACTCTCCCAAACTGGCTCACAAATTAACCTAGCTAAATATATTTTACAAGAAAATCAATGGCAAGTCTATCACACTGAATTAATTGGAAACTGTACTCAGTACAATGTATTTAATACTGAAGCATGGTAAATGCTATTTTATTTTTTTAAAGAGGGCCTCAAGTTAATGAAATAAGGGAAACATAATACAGTACATTCATGAGTTTGAAGGAAATAACTTTTCCACTCTGAGACTACCTCTCCAGCAATCTCACAAATGTTTCTTGACTAAGCTTTCATTGCACGATCATCCTGTCTCTTGTATTATAACCCTCCTTTTTTTTTCTTACCACAGATAGACTACCTCTACAGTATTTTTCTATTAGCAGCACATTGAGCAGTCCATCTGGAAGCACTTTAATTTTGCAAGTGGGTCTTTTTGCATAGGGAAGTGAGCCAGTTCTGCATGCCAGAAAATACTTCACTGTCCATCTCTAATATTATTCTCTGAAATTAAATTCCCAGAATGCCACCAACTGTTAATTCCTATCACAACTCCAGGGGATCTCACAGTGGTTAGAACCAGAATTAAAATGCAGCAAAGCAAAATAATCTGTGTGACTTTTTCTTCTATTTCTCCCTGCTTAAGTGGGTCTTAAGGAAGGCAGAGCCAAAGCCATTCCAGGAAACAAAAATTAACTACATTTTGCAAATGGGTGCTTTTGTATACCCTATAGTTGAGGAACAATCCTACACTCTATCTAACAAAATTATCATCTTGGAATAACTACCACAGAAGAAGATATGATATAAAAGACACTGAGATCCTAGAATAGCATAGAAATAATATTTTGCAAATATTTTAAAACTAGGAAGTAATTAAAATAGGAAATGTGTATTGTGAGATGAAAAATGGCTAGGCATCAATTTCTAAAATGTGTGAATTTGAGTGAGAATTTCTCCTATCCACTTAACTTTGGTGTAATAGTTAAGGTATAGGCTTAAAACCAGGAGACTGTGAGTTTAGGTCTCCCTTAGGCATGAAAGGTAGTTGGATGATTTTGGGGCAGTCATTTTCTCTCACCCGCCACAGGGTTGTTGTTGTGCAGAAAACAGGAGCAGAATTATTCAATACGTTCAGCTTCTTGAGTTATATACACATACCTCATTATGCTTCGCTTTATTGCACTTCACAGAAAAACTTTACTCTCCATCAGAAAAAAAGATTAGAACTCACTAAAGCTCAGATGATTAGCATTTTAGCAATCAAGCATTTCTAATTAAGGTATGTACATTTTCAGACATAATGCTACTGCACACTTAGTAGTAGAGTACAGTATGGTATAATTATACATGAACTTTAAAAACAAAAAAATTCCTCTATTGAAATATTCACTTTCTATGGTCTATAACCAAACCCCAATATATCTGACATATGCCTATATATATTTTTTAAAGGCTGGATAAATTAATAATAGCAACAGCTTTCATTTACCTAGAATATCTAACAAGATAAATTAAAAACAGACCATATTCATTAACATATCCTTACTCTGGGGACAAAGAAGAACTTCTATTTCTTTACTGAACTATGAATGCTCACTTAAAAAAAACAATTCTCTGTGTATAACACTTTGTCTCCCCTCTGAAATTATTAAGAGTATAGCAACTTTCTGAACCTAGAAGTTGAAGTAGATATTATCTGGAATTTTAAAATTAATTATTTTTTTTATTTTTAGAGAGAAGAGAAACTGTCAAAAATATCCAATTCTCCCTGCACCTTCATCCGTGGCCACTTATGCTTGGCAGGACTTTTAAAACTAAGGCAGCTCTGCAAATAAGCCTTCCCTCAATTGCTTTAAGATCTCTAATTTTATCTATGAAGTTGGCATACTGAGGTCAGTAGAACAAGAGAAAGATGAAAATGTGAGCGGAATGCACAAGTTTCTCACAAATATTTAATTAGTGATCCTTTATGTTCTGAAACATTTTAAAAATCTCCCACTGTATTACACTGTAAATAGCTATGTAAGTATCCTTACAAAAGTCAGGTATATCTTTCCTGAAGAAACTATATATGACAGCCATACATGTCCATAACAGACTCCGTGCATCAGAATATTGATTTGTGCATCATCACATAAACACACAAAAATGAAATGTTCATGATGCAAGAATGTAAGTCACACCATTTGAATCATGGCAACATAATGCAGGTGTATCACCATCTTATCTAAGCTCCCAACTTTTTGAATCCAAAAACAGCAGCCATAATTCTCACTGGCTGAGTTTGCATGGCACAATTCATGGCAATTCATAAATTCATGGCAATTTATCAACTTTTTCTTTTTTTCTTAGTGTACCCAATATGAGTTTACATAACACACTAACAACTTGGGTGGGTATGTGTGCAAAGGTAAAATGTGGTCAGGCAGGGGCCCAGGGCTCTATGTTAACACAGCCTTTGAGAAAGGAACAGAAAGCAGAGACAGCAGAACATGAAAGGGTGAAAGATGAACTGACATCAGGAAGTAAATGACATCTCTATTCAGACTATTTTTTCCTAACTTGCTGGTTTCCAGATATGAAGCACAATATAATTAGCTAGGTATGATAAGAGTTGTAATCCAACAATGCTAGAAAAGGTATGGGCGAGAGAGAGAAGGTAAATGTAATTATTAAATTAAATTTTCCATTTTTAAAAAAAGTTTTCATTTCAGAGGTGAGCATCAAAAGTGGGACAACAATCTAGAACGACTTAAGACTGCTACACAACATATTATTGCTTTATATAGCAATAGCACTTAGACCTATATATCATTTCACAGCGCTTTACAGCNGAAGGATGGAACGCTGAGTCAACCTGGAGCCTGGTGAGAGTTGAACTGCCAAATTGCAGGCAGCCGGCAGTAGAAATAGCCTACAGTACTGCACTCTAACCACTGCGCCACCGCAGCTCATGCTGCAAATGTTCTGTGAGTTTTGTCTATTTTTTCTTTCTATAATCCAGTAATTGGATTTGCACATTAAAAAATGTTTGGCTAGCTTTTGGTTCCATGCATTATGCCATCATAGAGAGTTGAGTGAATTCAGTAAACTATGGTTCAGTTAACTGGATAGTTTGTCTGCAAGCACAACTAGCAATCAAGATGGCTGCATTGATATTAAGCATTAATTGATCTAATGTCTACATGAATGCTAAATCAAAAACTGCATCTGTTAAGTTTGTAGTGGTCTTATTTTGCAAAGCTGAACAGCTTTGAGTAAGATTTTGTTCAGTTAATATGCTCCTACATAAATGATGACCTTGTAACATCTGCTTGTAGAATCTTGAAATCCAACTATCTGGAAACTCAGATTTTAAGAAGGAATATGGATATCCGAGATGTCTTGCAAGTACAATAGTTCTATTTTCTAGCAGTTTTAGCCTTTCATCATTTCTTTTTGTCATGGACACAAATTGAGAACTAATTGTGAAATATTTTGCTTTTATATTGTGCTCAGTATGTAAAGCTCATCTTTAATTACCAATAGTACTACTTCAAGAAACATTGACAAAGATGAATTTGACTAGTAAAGAAAATAGGAAAGTGGAGGTAATCCTACACTGCTGCTATTTTCTATATAAAAGCTAAGAGTTGCAATTTTAACTTCCTTAGATATTATACTTTTCTGATGTTTCTCCATGATTGTCATAATTGGAATTCTTCAGACTGGATTCTACAGCAATGTCTATCATCTACCCCAAAAGGTGAAAAAATAATCCCGGATTCCATTATCCATACCATATTACTTTCTTTTGGGGTGATGAGGTTAGCTGCAGTGCACCATCACCTCAAGAGTTAAGTTCACATAACACATTAGACTAGATTAAAACAGGTTGGTAAGTTTGTGCTTCAGCAGGTTATAAAAATATAGTCATTGCCTTCAGCCTTGATACAGTTTATTGGAGAAGACACAGCTTGTTGTGGGAATATAGCAATTGTGATTTATTTATTTATATCTCACCACAATCTAAACCATACTGGCTTGGGAATTTTGGGAGTTGAAGTCCACACATCTTCAAGTTACCAAGGTTGAGAAACACTGATCTAAACAGATACATGGCAGCTTACAAAAAGGAAAAAAACACAGAATATATATTAATACAGAAACAAAATATTGAAAAACCTATTGACAACTTTCAAGTGGGCTCATGTTCTAAATGCCCTCTTAAAAGAATTCCATCTTCATCTTCTGCAAAGTGGAAAAAGATGGATGGGAAAAATTTACCCACCCAACTAGGAAACTATTGGCTGCTTTTGCAGGCACAATCAAGTCAGTTGAGCAAATTATAATAGAGCAGTGCAAGTCTTCAAGTAAATTTTTGTTAGTTTGGATTTAGAATTTGTGTGCTTTTTAAACCATGACTTATTGTCAGTGATCTCAATCTATAATTAGGGACCATAGGTGGGCCACGCATATAGTAATTGAAAGTCTTATTATGTTTATTAATTATCGTCCATTAGTAGTTCCTGAACAAGAGACTGGAATCATTCTAATAAACTACAGAGATACACATAAGCATCTGCAACTAGCAGTGACATCAAAATGATAAAATGTGAGTTGTGAGATCATGACACAAGCTTTGGCTTTTGAACTTGCATTGCATACAAATACACAAGGGACAGAATTTGTGCCACAACATTGCAGTGTATATCACTTGCCCCCCATCCCCCATGATCTTTCACATACATATACACTATCAGTCTCAAGAGATTATCAAGAGTGTGGTAGTTTTGGCAAATTTCTTAAGGTGTTTTAGGTGAAAGCACCAAAGTATCATGAGATATGGCCATTCATTCTTTGATTATTTTTTTATTTAATTTGGACTCCTAGCGGTACCATCTGGGGAATGCATTTACCACAGAGTTCAAAGTCAGTAGGTTGCCAGCCCTTGGCATATGTAGTAGTCCTCAGTATTTTTTATGACAATTTAGTGATCTGCAGAAAGGAAAACCATTGGTTTATGGTACACTGTGCCATGGAAATCCAAATAATAGTACTTTGTTTAATGTTATGATTCAATAAATTATAGCTTAGCAAGGTATATTATTATTATATTATATTTGGACTTAACTATATATGAACATAACTATTATTGCTACTGATTCCATAGGAAAGATAAATATAAGTGATATTTTGAGGTGAAAACATCTTTTGCTTGCTGAACAAGGGTAACTTGTCCAAAGTCCCTTCCCACAGACATATCTAACTCAGAATGCTGGCAAGATTTGGTGTTGGCAACAGGAGGCAGGAGATGTAATGCCAGCTGAGATATTTCACTTCTTGTCCTAGAAAAATGCTTGAATTGTCTAAAATTGATGGCCAAAGTGCTGCACCACTGAATATTAGTAACCAGTTAAAAAGTTGGAAGTAACTCTTGCCATCCAACCATTACATGTGTATACCATCTGGCTTCAAAGAACAGCTTGGAGTCTGCTCTCTCTCCTCCTACAGCCACCTGTGCCTTATTGGTAGGAACCTCAGTACAAAGCTGTAAGAAAAAGAAAACCAGCTTATGAAATGGTGTGTGGGAGAAGCTTCTTGGGATCACTTACAGGGCTTCCTCCTTTTCTGTCGCCTCCTCTGCTGCCACCAATCTCTTTTCTCACTCTTGTGTCCAGCTGATACTTCTGGATCTCTCCCCCAGAGTTGTGTTTCACCAGCCTAGTGGGATATGTGATTTCTGAAATACCCCATCTTTTGCGCCAACTGGAATTTGGGATCCACCTCCGCAAATCACCAGGTTGTGGATCTGCCTTCACAAAACCTCCAATAAGAAAAACATAACAAAATCAACAATTGTTGTCCAAGCTGCAATCAAAGCAAAGAGTAGCTGGAAGATCAACTAAGGACTTTAATCTACTTGGAAATGAAAGTCCTTGTGCATAAATTCTGGTGCAGAAGGGAAACAGGTCATTTTGACATCAGGAGAAGGCAAAAATCTGAATATACTCAGATAAGCTGTTCTAGATTGCAGGCTGAGCCTCAGAAGATATCTGAGGACTAAATTCTAACACATTCTCAGTCAGGCTAAGCTAAGCCAAACCTTGGTGTATACTAAAAGAAGTCAATCCTCGGCAAGAACACTTGCACATAGCTAGTATAAAGAAAAGCCAACCCATGTTGAAAATGGCTATCTCAATGCCCTTTCACACAACCTTAGGTCTGATTCATTTTCTTTTGGGCATGCTCACTACTTTACATTCTAAAAATGACAGGTACTGAGGTTAAACCATTCCTAGAATTGACATCTACTACCTTTCAATCCTGGATATGCTCCAGGCCACTGGACAACAATGAAGGGAATGCACTCTGCATGTACTCAAGGACTGTGTTTCCTTTTGTTTGTTACAATCACTTGTTTGACTGGCCCCAGCATCTAAAATACTTAGGCTGAACCCTGGGTTACTGCATTCCTAAGCATTTCAGTCTTTTCCCCATTTTCCCAGCTTCTTTCATCCAATTCATTCATGTTTATCAAGAAATCTATGGGCATGGCTGTTACCCGTATAAGCTTGAATGGCATATGCTAGAGGAATCCTCCACCCCCTGCCCCATTCCCAGGTAAACCTGACAGGCTATTTCAGCCACCCTCCCCAGCTGTTGCTTAACCATCTCCACCTCAGAAAGGAACTGCAGAAAATGTGTCGATGCAGCAGAAAAGACTGCAGTCCCAGCGCTGATGGAATGTAAAAACGTGTCTATAAAGAAGAGAACGGATTTTAAACAAGGGATAGATTTACAAACAGCAAATTGCAGCATCCCTCTCCCCGTGTGCCCTATTCCAAAAGGTGAGAAATGAAAGCCATTGCTGGAGGGAGAAAGGAGGCAGTACTGGAATATGGTGCTCCCTGTCACTTTGAGAAATGTATGCAATGTAACTCCCACTGCTTGATTGGTACTCCAGTGCCTGTACCTAGCTTCCTACCTCATACAGTGCTCACTACTCCAAAGCAACACAAAGAGAGATGCCCGGGGGGGGGGGGAAAGTTTGGGGGCCAAAGGAAAGGGTTTTTTCCCTCACCTGCATGNNNGGCGGGGGGGGGGGGGGAAAGTTGGGAGGCCAAAGGAAAGAGTTTTTTCCCTCACCTGAATGACAAAGCAGCAAGCAGCAGAAAGCTGTCAACACCCAGTTCTGGAGCGAGCAGCTCATAATGCCTTCATAATCGGAACCAGAGTTGGCACCAGCTGTGTGGCATGCAAGGGAGGCAGACTGTGGTGCCCTTTCTTCGTTTTCTTTTGCTTTGCATTGAAAGTCTAGGATTCTTACTGGTCCTTGCCTTGCCTCTCCTTGCTTTTCCTCTTTGCTCTTCCTTCTGGATTATTTCTGAGAAAGAGAAGGGTGGAAGAAGAGGAGTGGAAGAAAAAGCAGTTCAGGGCAGGCGATGGAATCTTTTGCAGAGGCAAATCAGAATCAGCAAAGAGTTGGAAAGAGGCAGGAGAAAATTTCTTCCTCTTGATTATGCAGTGATGGATAGAAGAGCCTAACATGATGTGAGGGAGAACTGTGGAGAATTGCAGGGGGGGGTAAGGGAGAAAAGGGACACGTGAGCTACAAAGATCCCTCCTCCTGCCTTTTTAGCATGGAAGAGCTGTTTCTGGTGCTCGCTTGCTCTCCAGCTCCATACACAGACTTTCTGTATGGACAAGCATGAGAGAAGGCAGTAAAACTCACAAAGGGAGAAGGGTATCATATACACATATATCAGCCTCCTGCACACACACATAAACTGATTGTTGACAATGTCAAATCACAATAAAATGTACTAATAAATCATAGGCACAAACAATGATCATTTATATAAGGAGCTGCCACTTTTGGAGATTGACCAGATTCTCGATTTTATTGAAGCTTTGAGTTTAAAGTCAAAGATTTTGTCTTCCAAAAGGTTCAGAATGCCTCCCACTATTACCAGGAGCCTATAAATTATGCTTAATTCCATCCCCTTTACTCAGGTCAGAGGAGTAAGCCTGACCTATTTAGGTGAAATGAAATCTTATTTAGTAAGTCATTCCAAGCCAGCCAGCAATGTGCAATCTTGTACAGATATCATTTCTATATAGAAGGCAACACTAAAGCAAACTGATCAGCAAACCTGGTAGACCATGAAGATTGTGCCTAGGATACTGTACCGTGATGTACTTCCATTGACAAGTTTGAGTCACTATAGGTAGCCCTCAGTTTACGTCTATTTGCTCAGCTGTAACTTGGAGGTCAAGTTTTATGCCCATTTTTTTCAGTGATACCGTAACTTTGGTTATTTAAAGTTACGGTGTCATTGAAAAAAATGTAAGTAAAACTGGTCCTCCAAGTTACACCTGTAGCAGTATCCCCACAGCCATATGATCACTATCAGGGCATTTGTGTGTCCAGCGGGTAATTACTGTATGTTGCAAAGAGCCATAGTGATGCGATCACCATTTGTGACCTTCCCCACCAGTTTCTCATCTCTAAATTCAATGAGGAAACTGGCAAGGAAGGATGTGAAGCAACTCCAGTAACTTGTTCCTGCTTTTTTCTTTTCTGATACAATTCAGTTTTTATAAAACTTGATTAGTAGTCAATTGATACAGGCAAATAAACTGTGGTTGTTCCCAAACTGTCCTCCAACCTTTTAACAGAACCCAAGCTATAAAGTAATTGTTGCAATTTGTTCATTGTTTTAAGTACCCTGCCCCACCTTTAAGTTACATGAGTGGCACATTTAAGACCAAGGATTTTGGTCAGCTTACAGATGCAAATTTACATCTACAAGATGCAATTTTTTGAAGTCACTTATTGTCTAAATACCAAATGGACCATCTTTTTGTTCTTTAATGGATTATCAGCTTTTTAAGTCCTCTCCATAACCACATCCAGGCCTTTTTATCATAAAATGCTAAGTACCCAAACATATTATTGTTTTGATTACTGTAATTAAAATAGAGGTCATATATTTTTTAAGTCATGACTCTCATGTTTTTTATAACTTTTCTCTCACTTCTGGTTAAAACCAGAATATGGTTGCTTCTACAATAATTTGGAGTTGTTCTTTTATTAGCACAAATTTTGTAAAGGACGCAAACACTGACCATCTGTTACATTATAATGGTTTCTGTATTATCATCCCATTTTAAAAAAGCCTTTTAGGATAATTTCCTCCATTTATATGTTGCTGTATCAGCCTGTCTGAGGTGAATCAAGAAGTTATAGAGAATGTCCAGGTCTCCTAGTTTTAATTAGAATATTTTCCCTGTAGTTGTTTTAGATTAGAAACTAGATTTAATTATCTTTCACTATGTAAATTCCTGGTGTTTGGAAAAGAGTGAAAGAGCCTTCAGTTGTTTCCATTCATTAATAGTACTATTCTATTCTTGTTGTTTTTATTATTTATGCCACCAATTTCATTAGAAAATTAAAATTTGTGGGAGAAACATTTTTACTGTGAAGAACAAAAATGAATAAAGACAGACCGTGGCAATTACTGTGGCATTACTAAACAGTAGCAGACAATATAAATGGAAGCTTCTGGTAAAAGTTGCTGAATATTTCCACAGACTAAAACAGAAGTAACATGCATCTCAAATGTATGCTTCTGCTGTGTACAGAGAAGAATCAGTTTGGGTGTGTGTCATCTTTAAGCTGAAAAAGAAAAACATGAGGGGGCAAGAAATTCACCTTGCTACACTCCTTCATTTAACCAAGTTATCATTTTAAAGTGATGTCTGGACCCAGTCATTATATATAACGTGGAATTTCCATGTTAATTTCTCATACAACTGTGAGTCAAAAAGCAATGTCTCTGTCATGCCAAAGCTTCTGTGTTGAAGCAAGTGCAACTTGAGTCTTTAATTGCAGAAGAAGTTTCCAGAATACAAACTGCTAGTTTTGTATGCTTATGATTCTGTACCTCACATTTTAAAAAATGGAGCTTAAAAAAGGAAAAAGAAATATTTTAGGCATTGGTAACTGATGTAGTAGTACTACAAGAGATGTGTTTTTCTGAAAAATGTTAGGTGTTTTATTAATAACATTACTTTTATTACCGTAGTGTTCTGTGCATGCACATTTTCATTTTTTGTGAGTTAGACTGGCTGTGGTAGATACACAAAGCAAGTAGCAATGAACAAAAACTCTAATAATCTCTTCAACACATCAGGTATAGTGATATACATAAACTTAGTTTATAAAAAAGGATAAGTTCAGTTACATTTAAAGAAGCTGAAGAAGAAAAACATCATTAATTAAAAAACACATTGATATGCAGACACAAAAATGCTTGTTGGACTTGAAAAGGATGGGCAATTGAAATTAGATAATTGCAAAATGTACAAGCAGCTTTTCTACTTCCACTTCCCTCTATTAAAAGGCTCAGAGACATAGTTGTCTTCAGAGGGGGACAGGAGGGAACATAAATGTGCCCTACTCCAAACTGGTTGATAAGTGAAAGCGAGTATCCTTGCCATCCTTTACTGCTGTTCACAAACCCTTGTGATGGCTTTACCTCCTTAACACTAAGTTGTATCAAAGCTGAGGAGAGGGAAAAATATTACTGTAACTATTTTTCCCCATAATAAATGAACAAGGCAATATTCCCATCAGGATATCCAATTAGGACTGTTGTAACAATCGTAATAGAGGTACCTACATAGTTGAATATTCTTGCTTAATTTCTGAAAAGGCTCTACTTCTTTCTCTTACACATAAAGATATTTGGGGGGTCTTTGAATAAATACAGTATGCATTCAAATGAGCCCACCCAAAATGGCAGATCGCTCCTTCCTGCAATAAAGGTAAAGAAACTCGGGGTTTTACATGAAAACTTCATATACAGACAAAAAAATAGGCAGCCAGAAGTTGATGAGAAAAGTCTAACTAGGGGCCATTTTTCAGGCAATTCTCAACTCTAGTAAAGGAAGTGTCAACCCTGAAGCTGACCTGACTGAAGTCATCTTGGAAGTTTCAGTGTTCCCACACTGCAGCTGAGGGATAGGGAGAGGGGATTTGCGATAGCTAGGATTTTGTAGCCAAAACAAAATACTTTCTCTTGGGAACCAAGGATATTCTCATATCTGGTCAGAGGAAGGAGGAGTGATGTCACCAAACAACCTAATCAGTGCCGTGACCATGTGACTAGTGACTGTTTTGAGAAATTGACAAACTTTTACTTTTAATTAGGTGAAAACCATGGGAACCTTCAGAGTTGGTTTTCACCAGATCTGTGCCAGTATGATATATCCAATAAAGCTATTCTTTGAGGAATCTATCTGCTTTGGAGTTTTGCTTGCTATGGGTCTATTACTTGGAACCCTCACAAGAAGTCCTTTCTATCTCCAGAAGGTTGCTCTGCTCATTTAAGCTATCCCTGTTCAGATGTCTATCGGAGTACAAAACAGAGATGGGATTCATGGTTACTATCGTTCAAGCTAACACAGATCCAGGACAATATAGCTTCAATTGGACTATCCGAAGATGGGATGGAATGCACCTGCCAGCATCCAAAGACGTTCATCTAATTCAGATATGGAGTCCTTTGTTTCTGAAGAAAGACTAGTTAGTGGGTAAGAAAGGAAAGGCCGGGCCCTGAACCTGGTTGCTGTGGCAACATATTCTGTGCTAATTCAAATATATCCATGCAAGGTGAGCAGCATTCGAGCTCACAGTCCACCAGTTTCGGGGTACTTATTTGTCCTCATGGAATCTAGATAGGCTGCTTAATGTACTACCAATGCTGGAAAAGCTTCAAGAATTGTGCATTTCCCATTCCTTACAGAGAGAGATTGCAGCCACCTCCTTTTGGTCTAGCTGTTGCATTGGGTTTTTGAGATAGCTCGTGTCTATAGCAACAAGACTGACAGTGGAGGACTTTCTGAGGTAACTGTGGGGGAACACAATAAGAGCCGGGGGTGTATGATGGAATTGCAGGCAAATTGACTAGGAAATAAGTGTCCTGTTGTTTCAACTTGTTGGTCTGTAGGGAACAAATTCTTATTAGGCAGGCTTTTATCTGATATCAATGTGTCTTTTTTTCACCTGTCCATACTGCCCATAAGGGTGCTTGTGTTTGCAAGGTAACATTTGTTGGGAATTTTCCCTCCTGAGGAGAAACATCAAATTTGCATTCACTGGGGTCTTTATGCAAGTGTCTGCAGCCATTCTGCCTTTTTCATGGGTGTCAGAGGCAAATGGTACTAATGTGGTGGTCATCTCCATGGATATTACTGTCAGGTGAAATAAATTCTGCTCCTTAAGCAAGCAAGGTAGATTCTCCAAGCTAACAAGATGATCTGCTGAGCCCTGAATCCTTAATTTGCTTTCAAAAGCAGGATAAAATCTGGACATAATTTCTCACTGAAGTTCTACTCTTGTCTATCTCTCTCTTCTGCCTACATGTTTTACTAGTTGTAGCAAAGAAGAAATCTGAAGAAAGCAGGAGGAAACAATATATTCAATAAGCAAAAGGAAGTCAGAAATTCTCATCTTTGAAACAGTATCATTCTTTGATACTCTTCTTCTCTACCTGTGTATCATACTTATACCTCAGCAATGGAGTGCAGGAAGGCACAGTCACTGCTCAGTTGAGAGATGATGCTATCTAAGAAAGCATAGTGGATGAAATCCAGGAGAAATTCCTGATGTTGCCTACTTTGAAGATGCTGTGAAGACAATTCCATCAGAAAGTTAACAAATGAGCAAAATTTGTAGATGGGAAAGAAAACAAGAATATTAAATATTAAACCAAAGCAAAAACATCTTGTTCCATCGTATTAGATCTACCATCCAGACAAAGAACGGAAAATTCTCCTGTGAAAAGGCAGGTAGAAAACCTTGAGCTCTGGAACTTAACTGATAAAGCAAAACAATTGAACAGGCAATTTTTTAAAAAGGCAAGAGCTTAATCAAGTTCCATTTAAATTGCATTCATTCATTCATTCATTCATTGAATCAATTTAAACGGCATTCATTCAAAGCATCTCAAAATGGGCCAGGTTTTCAGGTTTCATTCTATTACCAGGATGTCCAGCAGCTCATTCTTTATTTGAGGAAGGTAAAGTGAGAAGATACAAAGGAAAGTACCAGATTTTATAATTTCTGAAGCAATAAACATAGAGATAGTCTCCCACTAGTCTCAACAACATTCAATATAGTTCTACCTCAAGTAGATCTGCACTATTAGGCAAGGGAGCAGTAAAACTCCCTGCCTCGGGAATTAATTGAACATTTGGGTAATGTTTAAGTTTTTTTTATTTTTATCCAATGTTTTAGTTTAGCTACTGTATTTGACTTATTTTATGATGTAATGTAATTAAATTATTTGCATAGTATTTGCAACATATTACTATGTATCAGTCAAAAGAGCTGTTAGCGGCAACAATTTTAACTACATGAAATTTAGTATTATGTACCTGGTCCAGGAATGACAGATGCTGTCATAACTGGGCATCTCAATAAAGCCTAGAAATGACTACAGCAATTCTAGATAACAGGGTGCTTTCTTACCATCTGTAAATCTGTGAAATCTTCTCAACAACACTCACAGTTGCCTTTCTGCACTTTGGGCATGATAAGGAAAGTTCTTGGTTTACTGGTTTTGGATTCTCTGTAGAGATGGAAAGAGTCATGTATAAGAACTTCCATTTTCCCTCACATAAATCCAAATCTCTATCTTGATTTTGTTCATTACAACTATGAACCAACCTCACGGGGTTTTTTGTGCATAACCTATGATCCTCATCTAGATCCAAAGCTACTTTCTGAATATTAAAATAGGAAGCTCCTCTTATCAAAATTTCTAAATTTTTCCATCGGAGCACATAGTGAGGGGAACTTGCCAGTCTAGCTTCTAAACACACATGAAGTTTGGGTTATGTTTATTGTGTTTAAATCTTTCCTAAATAGATTTTATTCCTTCCCCAATTCCAATAAGTATACTTACTTTGAATTGGGTTCAAATATGCTACATGTTCTTGATAATAGGAAATATAATCAAGGAAAATTCTTGAACACTTTAAGAAATGGTTGGAATTGCCTAAATAAAGAGGAGAAAAGTAACTGAACCTTGGGGAGAAAATTAAGAGCAGCCATTGAGGAAGCATTTCCCCCAGCCATGATGAACTCCATAAATGTTAGACCAACTCCCAGTCAGCATACAAGACTTCCAATTGGAAAAGAGATGGCAAGAAATAACAGAGGTTAGTCAGAGAACGCACAATCCTGTTAAAATTCTTGAATGTCTTGTGGCTTACAATATCCTGAAAAAGTATAGACATTTAGTTTATTCTTGTTTTAAAATAAATTTATATAGAACAAAAAATGCTGGGTATGGTATTCTTCCAGATAAATAATTAAGTAACTGGCATTAAAGAGAATTGTGCTTTTAATTACAGGAGATAATCATAATTATCTTAAAATAAGAGATGATGAAAGTAGTGGACAATTTCAATCTATGAGTCAGATATGGCTCTTTAACTATCCCATTTCCTATCCAGTCTGCTGAAACCTGGAAAGAACCTTTCACCACTCTCACCCCTGTAAAAAATTTTTTTTTGCTTTGTGCCCTTCTAGACTTGCAAAAAATGGACTGGGGGTTAATTATGAGAAATGAGGTTCCAGAGAGGAGCAAAGGCCTCTCTGAACTTTCAAGAGACCAGATGAAAAGCATTAGGCTGCATATGATCCACTCTACCTGCAACAGATGCCCAAACCATGCATTTCCTAAATGTGGACAAACTTGTGTGTGTTAGGGTGTGCCACAATCTTATGTATTCAAATTTAGAAAGCCAGAAGATGAAATTCTACTATGCTCCCTTTACCTGCTATGGTCTTCAATTTCACACATTTCCACAATTTCCTCTGCATCACTACAAGAAATAAGATAAAGAGTGAAGAGGGAGAAACCATTTTTGACAGCTAATATAAGAAACAACGTAGATATCGCTTTTCAGTTTTGGTTTGGAACAAGGATTAGAGGAAATCAGAAATCCAAACTCTACCACTTCTATTTAAAATTAAATAATGAGCTCTCTTAGGCTGGGGGTTGTTGCTAAAGCAGCCAATTCTGCAAGAAACAGCTGAGCAAGCTAGTGCAGGTGACCGTTACTTAAACACTGTGCAACAAGATGATTATTATATTAAAACAACAGTCTGCCTCATGAATAGGCACAGTGCCAGCACTAAGGCAATACAGCATTGTTAGTGAGCGGGACATTATCCAGGGCTGGCAGCCACAATAGCATATCTCCAGAGAACAGGAGATGGGCCTCAGCTTTGTTAGGCATATAATGAAAATCCATCAGCAGATTCAGATATTAAGAAACATTTAAACATTTCCCAGAAGAGGTAGCCAGTATAGTAAGGAGAAACTGGATAGGCAAAGGCAATGCTAAAATGTCCAATAATGAAAATTCCAGATTCTCATTGGTATTAACAATAGACTTAAACATTAAGTCTCAGGTGAATCAACTGTGGTAAGTCTATTCAGAATTAATTCTCACAAAAGGTTCTCCAATCATTTTTCCTGCTTGTTGTCACCAAATTTTTTCTAAGTTCTTTGGTTATTATCACTTAACTGAATTGGTGTTTTTGACTTCATCTATCCACTTTTCTTGCTCTGGTGCCAAGGCAAAGCGCTGTTTGTTCAAGATTTATTGTCACTGTACAGTTACCATTTCATTACCAGCCAGTCATGTGACAGGTCAAAATGATATGGCAAGAGTTATGTTTTCCATGAGGAAAAAAACAATACAACTGGCAGGGGGGAGGAGCCTGATCACAAATTACAATCTGATTGGATCCAGTTGGCTTGTTCCTTAACACACACACACACACACACACACNTCTCTCTCTCTCTCTCTCTCTGTGTTGTGTAGGTTTGTTAGAGAGGAAAAATAAATGTGGCACAGCATTTCAGTTCTCCAGCAAATATGGAGAAAGCAGGTGGCTTTATTATTCCAGGAGACACAGAACTTTGTTGCCAGAAGGAAAAAACCCTAGAGTGACCATGATTCTTCACTCTCCGAGTGACCATGATTCTTCACTCTCCCTCTTTCTGTACTTCTCACAGTCATAGTCCCAGCCTCATGCAAGAGTACCAACTTTCCTGACCTCATTTTGGAAGCAATGGTCTTCTGAAGCAGTGTGTTTTCTTTCCATTTCAAAAAGAGGGGGAAAAGTGTTGCTGGGGAGTGAGGAAAAGGATTGGTTTTGAATGAAATTGCTTCCTTCTGAATCCTTTTCTCACTTTTCTCATTTAAGCACAGAGTATATCAAGATGTGCAACCAAGTCATAATGAAAACTCAGAACACTTTCTCCACTCACTTTTTAAAAGTAGGGATCCAGAAGCAAGCGCTTTCTCCTAAACTAAGAAAACATATTACGATAAGGCAAGATTCTAAACCAGAGCAAACTTTTTAAAAAATGCAAACTATACATGAAATATGAATGTTTGTTATGAGCCACTCAGAGTCATCAAGAGCCAGGCAGTATACAATTTAATACATTAATAAATTGTACTACATGGGAATGAGGATCATTCCCATGTAGTATATCTTTATGATTCCTTCGGTCAGTCTGGGCATAGAGAGCTTATGTGGCAGAAAATGACTACCAATATACTGGTGAAGGTTTTCATAGATGGTGGCAGTACTGAGCTTCAGGTTTAGTGACTTGTCTAAATGAAAGATTTTGCCAGCAACTGAGACTGGCATCTTCAGAAGCAAGCAGTCTGCTATGCAAATCCTATGCAATTGAACAGGGACTGATTTGGTTCCTATCTTTTAAGTAAGTTAGGTCACTAAGTATCTGAACTGTGGCCTATGCTCCCGTGTCTCCAAAGCCATGGAAGAGATGATCATCCAACTTTGCTCTCTCCAAATCAAGTCTAATTTTCATCAGCTATCTTATATATCCTGGAATTTCTTTGAAGTTCTGCCTGCCATTTAATCATTTAACATTATGCAATCAGCTGAAAGAAAAATTAAAGGGTCTTTTGATTAACTTTTGCTTTCATGATGAGACCTTTCCCCAATTTCTATGTTAAACAAGCACTGTTATAGGAGTCATTTTTATGAGGTGAATGGAGGTCACAATAATTTCAACCCTTACATATTCTGATAGGCATTTGTCTGGCACAAGAAAGAATGGTCTATATCAATGTTTCTGAACTTTGACAACTTTAAGATGTGTGGACAAAATTCCCCAATCAGCCATGATTGAGTACATCATGTCTCTCTTATTCCATGAAAAAAGCATCTATATCTTTAAAAAAGGTGTTTTCCAATTCTCCTGCTATACTATTACATAAATTTTCCTCCACTCCTCTAATCAGAACAGTCCTTCCAGCATTATCTTATTTTTTGCAGAGGCTGTTTCTTGGATAATCTTTGTATGTAGGATAACATTTCTTGAAGAAGAGCATTAAGGAACAAGTATCACATTTTTTTCCAAAGATAGTTGAGGGAAAAAAGGCAAAACATTTCTACTTAATTCCTTGTCTTTGTAAAGAAAGGGGAGAACTGAGACAAGGTTTAATCATAATTCTGTCAGATTAACAAATTTTCAAGCAACTATACTATGTCTTTAATCTCTAAATGCAGATATTATCACATGGGTCAGCTAATCTCATTGTACACATGTTGTACTCTGACAATAAAGGTTGATTGATTGATTGTAGCTATTTGGCTGGAAAATAAATAAATCAAAATGCAATACATCAGGGGAGCGCTAGGCTTGAAAAAGCTGAAATAAAAAACAGATCTAGTTAAATGGAAAAGGTGGAAAAGGTGATGGCCTGGCAGCTGCAGAGGGTCCTTAATTAAATGGATTATCCGGACCTCTTTCAATCAGGATCCAGGCCTGATATTGGTTACGTTTGTTGATGATCTCTGGCAAGAGCAGGATGAGGGCAATGCAACCGTCCTTGCTCTTCTTCACTTCTCAGTGGCTTTCGATACCATTGATTATGGTATCGCTTTGGGTCAGCTGTGGAGACTGGGACTGTGAGGCACAGTTCTGTGCTGGCTCGGCTCCTTTCTCTTTCTCTCATTCCCAAGAAGTGAGAGGTCCAGCCCTCGGTTGCTATTTTGTGGTGCGCTGCAGGGCTCGATACTTTCTCCACTCCTTTTCAACATCTATATGAAACTGCTGCATGAGATCATCATGCGATCGTCACCACAAGTTGAGGTATATAGAGTATGCTGATGACATTTCCATTTTTGGTGACCCAAGTGATGCTGTGGCCACACTCTCACAGTGCCAGAAGGCTGTGGGGGCCTGGATGGGAGACAACAGCTTTGACTGAACCCTGATAAGACTTTGGATACAGGGGGCTCTGGGATTCGGGATTTTGTCGTATTTGACTTTGAGTAGCACTGGCCGAGAAAAATCCAGTTTGCAGTTTGGGGCTTCTACTGCAGCAATCCCCAACCTTTGCAGCTTAGCAGCCTGGTGGGGGGAGTGGGGCAGAAGAAGAGAGGAACAAGGCTGTGCAAATGGTGGGCTGGCACACACACACACACACACATAGCACGTGCATGTTGGCCCACTGCTCACCTAAGTACAACTGTGCCCGTGAGCTCTAACTGCCACTCATGCAAGTTGAGCTGCATGCATGCATCAGTTGATCTGATTGCAAATAGGCCGCAGCCCAGGATTGGGAAACCCTGTTCTACTGGACTCACAACTCCTGCTCAACAAGCAGTCATGGCTAGGAAGCCATTCTGCGTTGTGTGCCAGTTGCGACCCTTCCTGGATCAGGATTTCCTGTGCTCAGCCGCTCAGTCCTTGGTCATCTCATAGCTGGACTATTGTAATCCACTCTACATAGGGCTAGCCTTGAAAAGCTTTCAGAAACTATAGCTGGTGCAGAGTATGGCAGTACAGGAAGTTTTTTTTTTGGGNGGCAGTACAGGAAGTTTTTTTGGGGGGGGGGGCAAGAATGACTCCTGTAACACTGCTGCTCCACAAGCTGCATTGGTTGCCAGTCTTCTTCTGGATATAATTCAATTATAATGATATACTTGACAGAGATTAAAATAAGATATGAAGGAGCCCTTTTAAAGGGTATGAGTAATCCTCCATTTATGCCTAGTTTGGGACTGTAATCTGCCATTGAGAAAAGCAAAATGTTACATGACTGTTTTGCTCAACAACTACAAACTTGGCATTCTTAGTTGTGATCATTAAGCAATCTTGCAGGTTGCTAAGCAAATGATGTTCCAGATTAGGATCATGGGATCTTCAAATGGAGAGGAAGGGAGGAGATCCTAAAAGGCTCTACTCAGAAGCTGAAAATCCTCCTTACTGAAATCCAAGCAGCAATTTTGGCCCCTGAGCAGAAAGACACTTGGCATGCAGCCTATGCCAGTCCTCCTCTACCTCCCTGAGGCACCTAACATTCTTTATTTTATCATTCAGCCTCTCCATTATCTGTTTGGATTTCAGCTCCCTCTCATGTCTTGGAACTGGCTAAAACAGCTCCCTCCCCCAAAAAGTTCCCTCTATGTGCACAGAAAGGAAACTTCTCTAGCAGGAGCAGAACTCAAACATTCAAGATTTATGCTCTGTTTTTACATTCCACCAAAGATATTCAGCTCCCCTCAGCACAGAGCCCTTTCAACCAGCCCTCAGAGGCAAGGGGGAATCCTCAGGGCAGACAGCAGCAGTTGGCAATATTTGCCTGCTGGCTTCCCCACTGTCTTTCTGGGTAAGCAGACAGAGATTACAAATGCAACCACCTGATCACAGGGCACTTGGCAACCAGTCCTAAGTGCTGATAANATCATCTGACCACAGGAATGGTGGTGCAATATTTTAGAACAGCTGGAAGTGCTTTATCGTCTGTAAAGTACCCTTTCTAAGGCGGCTTAATCCCAGATCATCATTAAATAAACTGTCATATGTCAAACATTATGTATGAGTTCAACATTATTGGTCTATATCAAAGTTTCTCAATCTTGACAACCTAAGATCCATGGATTTCAATTCCCAGAACTGAATAGCATAGTGTAGCATAGTATAATGTATTTTATCTTCATGTATGCCCTCCCTATGCCCATCACGGAAAAAATATTTTTGTGATATGCTTTTATATGCTTAGTTGCTTTGTGAATCAATTAAACTGATAGCTGTGCAGAAATGAGACTTTAACAGCATCCTGACACTTTCCACCTCAAAAGCCAAACTTTCCCCACTAGTCTTCTCATGATAGAGATTGCCTTTATCTAATAATGATTACACTGCTAAAGCATAGGAGTTACTGACAATGAAATATTCGTCAGCAATAATCAAATACCCTACAATCCATCACCCTTTGAGTTATCATTTAAGAATTATTTACTTACCAGAGTCCTCAATGCTTTCAACAATGACAGGGCTTTCAATATACTGACTTTACTGCAAAAGTTCTTAAAAATTCAGGGAGATATTCAGAGATAGAGCTACTTTGAAAGCAGTCCATCTTGAACTACAGTGCAGTCAAACATCCATAGGAAATATTTTATGCTATTTTGTATTCTGTTATAAAATGTTTTATGATAATTTCTGTCATAAAATATTTTATAGAGTTTGCCAAATTTGAAATTTCATGGGTCCTGGATTTTGGACACATCTGTAAGTTAACCCATTTGAGGTACTGTGTCTTGATTAAAAAAAACTGTTGCCCGGTGAGGCATCATTTTCACCAATTAAAGGTTACAGGAACAAGAGCTTTAGTACTCCACTATATGAATGAATTTAACCATTTAACCAGGCAGCCATTACCTAAAGCCATTATATATATCCATTATATAAAATATAAATATAAAGCCATTATATGCATACATACATACATACATACATACATATAAAGCCATTATATAAAATATAAATATAAAGCCATTATATAAAGGGGGCATGCATAAGCGCACCAGAGTGCCTACTGTCCCTGTCTTACTGTCCCCTTTTATCTGTATTTACTTCCTTTGTTCATGTTTATGTTCATACTTATACTTGTCATCTTCTACATATTTGACAAACAAACAAATAAATAAAATAAATAAATAAATATTGGCAAATACTTGATTGTTCTGGTCTGCCATCTCCTGGCAAAATTAAAATACTACATTATTTTACACACAAGAAAAAATTATCTACTTATTGTATATCACAAAGTACACTAAATTCTCAGTTCAGATAAACTTGTCTCCTAATCACTTATTTCCCAGCCCCCAAAAGATTTAGTTTGTTTTTCAATTGAATTGCATAGCATATATGTTACATTAAAGGTAAAAAAAATCTGAAGTGATTTATTTTGGTCTGATTTTTCTATTTCTCTAAACCTGGAATTTTAACAAGGGTGTGTAGGCTTTTTATATCCATTGTAAAAGTTATTTTCCCCTCACTGTTTCCAAAATATTTTGTTAACTTTCCAGTTTAGCCTCTACACCTGGGATTTCCTGATAAACTCTCACAGAACTACTGACTGGGTCTACAGTACTCTGCTTATCTTTTTCAAGATCAGCCAAATCAAGGGGCATTTTAAATAATCTATAAAAATGATTAAAACTGAAAAATAAATATGCCAAATTTGAAGACGTTTATCACAAAATAACTGTTAAAATCATAAGACACTTAATCCTAACAATATAAAGGAATTTCAGTAAATCAATGCAAAAAGGTTTTTTATGACATTAAAAACTTAAAATATTAATAATATATTGCATGGAGGAAAAAACCTTTTCAAATCTAATTAAAACAAGTATTGAAGGAGCCAATTATATTTCCAACATAAGAAATATAAAAATTCGGCCCATACCTAAAAAGGCTCTGCCACTTTTAAGCAAATTTGATGAAAAGGTTTCTTATAAGGTAATCATAACTTTGACACCATTCATAGAGATAAAAACGGCTTTTAAGGAACTTAATCCTCAATACATCCATTTTCAATTGATCCCAAAAACAAACCAGGAACTAATCCTTCCGATATAAAATTGGAATAATATAATGTGAATATATCCATGACTTTTCATTCTGTACCAACTGAAGTTTACAAACTGCCTTCAAAGGCTATAGATAAAATATTGCAATACAATCGTTGAATCTGCATGTAATCAGAGCCTAACTGAAGCAAGGCTGTTGCCTAAACTTGGCTGATATTTATCTAGCAGTTCTCATAAGGAATGCCAAGCTCATTAGCACCGCACAAAAAACAAATTTAAGAACTAGGGGTCAAACCAGCAGGTTAATTTTGAAAACATGCCAAGATCTTGTTCTTCCTTTTAAAAATACGTATAAAAAAGAGTAAGCATTTTTTTCCAACCAAAAGTTCTTACCACATCAACTGGTTTGAGCAAGGGGCATCCCTGACCCTCTGGGAGTCTTGAAAAAGATTTACTTCCAGCATCTTTCAGCAGAGTAACCATTTCCTTCTTTAGCCTTCTTTTTTGTCTAGCTTTGCAGCTCTGGCTATAACACAACTCACTTCTTTACTGAGAAAACTTTCAATAACCTACAGTAGATAGAAACAAAAAGACAGAAATCAGACGTAATTGCCATTTAGTTTAGTAGGATGAGATGGAAGTGAATGGACAGTTAATAGGAAGAACCATACCTTTAATAATTTATCTGAAGTGATTAATAACAAATAATGTTGTTTCAACTTCTCACACATAAATAAAATAGAATTGTGAAAAATAATCTAGTCCAACACACTGCAATGTGCAGGAAAACCAGTTAAAATGTCCTTGAGAGGTGACTGTTTTACCCCTTAAAAACCTCTAGACGGGCAAGCCACAATTACCGTAGGTGGATTGTTCCACTATTGTGAGAAAGCTGTTCATTCTATTTAAGAGACTTAAATAGTTGTACTTTGTGCCCTTTGTGAAATTGTCTCTCTTTCTGCTTCTGAAGCCACAATAGCCTGAGGAACAAAAACCCAGCTCCTCTTGTGTTTGTTATAAAAAGCCCTATTAAACTGTAAAGAGACTATACAGGAATGAACCAATGTGTTTTAACCAGAAAATGAAATATGCCAGCCTTTGGGTACCATGTCATTTAAGAGACAGAGACAGAGAGAGACCCATTTTCGGCCTGGATGGCCTCCTGTGCAGTGCTCTGCCAGCCAAAACAGGGAGCAGTAGGCTGCACACGTCCTGTTTTGGTTGGCAGAGCACTGCAGGAATCTGTCCAGGTTGAAAATGGGCTGCAGATGGGCTATGCATGGCTCCTGTTAGGAATGATAGTCACCTAACAGTTGGGTTGGCAATATATA
>AZIM01001805.1:119652-141444 GCA_000516915.1 Ophiophagus hannah | reverse complement strand
CACTGAAGCAGTAGGCATGAGCTTAAATGGACTCTAGAAGATGGTAGAGGACAGGAAGGCCTGGAGGAATGTTGTCCATGGGTTGAGATGGGTTGGACACGACTTCACAACTAACAACAACACTGCTATCATGTCCCCCCAGTCCTTTTTTCTCTAGACTAGCCAAATCCAAATCCTGCAACCATTCTTCATGTTTTAGTCTCCAGGCCTTTAATCATCTTAGTTGCTCTTCTTTTCACTTTTTCCAAAGTGTCAACATCTTTTTTGTAATGTGGTGACCAAAACTGGATGCAGTATTCTAGGTATGGTCTTACTAAGGCTTCATAAAGTGGTACTAATACTTCATGTGATTTTAATTCTATGCCTCTGTTTATACAACCAACAATTCTATTAGCTTTTTTTGACTGCTGTTGCATACTGCTGACTTGTATTTAAGTGATCATCCACTAGGACTCCAAGGTCCCTCTCACAGTTACTGTTTTTGAGCCGGGTTTCACCTAATCGTACTTGTTCCTTTGGTTTTTGCCCATGTGTAAAACCATGCTTTTTATCTCATTAAATTTCATTTGTTGAGTAGAGTCTATTGTTCAAGTCTGTCAAGATCTTTTTGGATCCTGAGCTTGTCTTCTGGGGTATTGCCTATTCCTTCCAGTTTAGTGTCATCTGCAGATGTGATGAGTATCCTCTTCTATTCCATCATCTAAGATAGTGAAGAGTATTGGGCCTAAGACAGAATCTTGTGGTACCCTACTACTTACTTACTTCCATGTAGATGTAGTATCATTAAAGACTATTTTTTATATATAGTTTGTCAGCCAGTTACAAATCCATCTGGTGATGAGTCTGTCTATCCCACATTTTTCTAGCTTACCAAGAAGTAGGTTGTGGTTTACTTTGTCAAATGCCTTGCTGAAGTCTAAACATACTATGTTCACAGCATTTTGCTGGTCTACTAATTTGGTCACTTTGTCAAAGAATGAAGTAAGATTGGTTTGACATGATCCGTTTTTAACCAAAAAACCCAGCTACTACTTATAATTTTATTTGTTTCTAGATGTCCACAGATCTTTTTTTTAATTACTTTTTCCAGTATCTTCCCAGGTATTGCTGTTAGGCTGATTGGTCTGTATAAGGAGTAAATAATACAGAACTCAGGTCCCATTGTTTCTTCAGATATCTTTGTCCATGCCTTGCCTTAAAAAGTTAAATTGGAAGCTAGCATGCTGTAAAACAAAACACTAAAACGGCCTTCTCTTAGTAAGATGCATTCCAGATGGGTTGGATTGCAAGAATCAAAATTTGGTGATGAGCAAAATGATTGGTGATGAACTCTGGAAATTAAAGTCCTAAACTACTAAAGTCCTAAATGTAGTTTCAAATGCCATAAACAATTTCCACACATCTAAAGATAGCATTGTTTATGAAAATAATTACCATAGTGCATCTGGGAAAAGTGATTAATCATTCACTAAGGAATCCAGTTTAATGAGTTTGCAAAACACACTGAACCACAAAGTAACAAGATACACTAAATTTATATAATACGGTAGACTAAATGAGTTGGGTATTTTGTGGTTCCACTTCCCAGGGAGCTTAAAATACAGCCACTTATTCTGGGCTGCAAATATACAGATGAACACTAAGTGGCAACAAAGAGATATAATAAAATATATTTTGCTATATAATGAACCAGACTTTTACTATATCTAGATCTAACATGATATTCACGTTTGGGGAAAAAACTGTAATCATTACATCTCAGATCCCTTTCTAGTTTAAATTCTGATGTGAACTACCAATATATAACTTATATTCCTCTGACTTGAATGAGCCTGTAATTCTACTGTGCGTTTCAATATCTACATACTCTAGATTCCCTTTAGATGGCAAATCCTATTCAGTTTTAGATGATAGCAAAAATATAAGCAGTCTAATTTGTTTAATACTTGCTAGTACTCCTCTTGTACAGGATACACCAGTTATAAGAAGCATCAGGTTTAAACTGTTTAGAAAATATAAACGCCCCTGACATCTTTCTATTGGAGAGGATAAAACTAATGTGTACAACTTCATATGCTTTTTGGATCCTGATAAGCTCAGAAACCAAAAGAACTTGACAGACTTGAACAATGGGCCCTATCCAACAAAATGAAATTTAATGTGGAGAAAAGCAAGATTTTACATTTAGGGAAGAAAAATCGAAGATACAAGTACAGATTAGGGGAAACCTGGCTGAAAAACAGGGAGGGACTTGAAGTCCTAGTGGACGATCATTTAAATATGAGCCAGCAATTGCAGCAACAACCAAAAAAGTTAATACAATCCCTAGTTATATAAACAGAGGCATAGAGTCAAGATCATGTACCGCTTTATAAAACCTTAGTTAGACCACACCTGGAATACTGTATCCAGTTTTGATTATCACATTACAAAAAAGATGTTGAAACTTTGGGGAAAAGTGCAGAAGAGAGCAACTAAGATGATTAAATGCCTGGGGACTGAAACATATGAAGAATGGTTGCAGGAATTGGATATGGCTAGTCTAGAGCAAAGAACAACTAGGGGTGACATGGTAGCAGTGTTCCAGTATTTGAGGGGCTGTCACAAAAAGGGGGGGGGCTTATTTTCCAAAGCACCAAAGCCAAGACAAAAAATAATGGATGGAAACTAATCAAGGAGAGAAGCAACCTGGAATTAAGGAGAGACTTCTTAAGTGAGAACAATTTAACTAGTGGAACAGCCTGCCTTCAGAAGTTGTGGGTGTGTCATCACTGGAGGTTTTTAAGAAGAGACTGGACAACCACTTGTCTGAAATGCTATAGGATCTCCTGTTTGAGCAGGAGGTTGGACTAGAAAATCTCCCAAGTCCCTTCCAATTCTATTGTATAGGTATTTATATGCACTATAGCTGAACACTGGTGACTATGATCTTTGCCAGCCAAATTAGCATTTGAGCTACGGTGAAGCCTCAGAAGATCCATGATTTATTTTTAAGTCCAAGTGTAAAGCCTGACAGTAGGTTAAATTGAAATTAAAAAAAACCCTAAGAATGCAACAGTAAAAAACTCCTAAGTGAGAAAAAGCAATAATTCCTACCACTTGTCGCTACTTCTTTTGGAGACAAGATTTTTTGAGACCCAATTACCGCTAAATTAAAAGGTTGCACTTATACTACCGGTATTTTCTGTTGAGAATTAGCACAGCTCCCAAGGCTAATTTTTTTTTCCCCGACGGGTACATCTCCAATCCTTACACTTTTTCGAACTTCCGCCGCCGGAGCACTGCGCATGTATATTAATTCGCAGCTGCGACTTTGGACGGGTTATGACCTAAGATGGCGGCGCCCTGCGCTTTTGAGCCTTGGCTTGAGAGTCGTCTCGAGGCCCTTGGATTAGATGGAGATGTGTACGGTGGATATATACGAGGGATATTGCGGGAAGCGGAGTGCGATGCAGAGCGGTTGGAAGGGCTGGCAGGGGCCTTGGCTGCGGGGGAATCGGTGAGAATGACGACAAATTGGTCCTGGCCGGCTTCCGTAGCTATTTTTTTCCCTTCCTCTTTTCCTCCCTCCCTCTCCTCATATGACACTACCAAAATGGATTTCCTATCTTTCCTAGCTTTTGGGGTATATTTTATTCGTATGTATAAAATATATCCAAAGTGCGCATGAAGAATTCCAGGAACAGTTAGGTATATAGGGGAATTGCACCGAGTGTAGTTTTAATTTTTATCTCTATTTCTTATTGACGTAAAGCATCTCGAGATGACAAGTTATGTTGTCAAATCTGGGTTCAAATTTTGTTTATTCCTAGTGTTTACTGAATGGGTTTAAGCAACAGTCTGTTTCTTATTAAACATCCTCATTGCTTACTTTACAAATAGGAGGTTCTACTCTTCTGTCCTTGATTTCGTTAAGATTGTATTAAGTGTTTTGAATTAAGTGGATGGGGAATGCAAGTAGAATCCAGAAAGGGTCAATTGACAGGTTTTGTGGTGAACCTAAGCCGCAACAATCAATATTTGTTAGTTTTGTATCACCAGATATCATGAAAATCAAACAGCAAGTGAAAAATCAGAAACAACTGCTCATAGAAATTGTCATTATCTTCTGCCATTTTGTTTGACTAATGCAAAGGATCTCACAAGCATGAAGAGAACAACTTTTCAGGCAGCTGGGATGGACACATTTATTCAAAAAGACATACAAGAATTTTCAAAAGCAAAAGTCTAGAGCAATTAGGGCTTTTTGTATGACATTAACTGGGTCTAGATGGAGAAGTACAAGTTTTTCTTTGTCCCTAGCTTTGCCTACCGTTGCAAAGAATGCCATATCACAGGTTAATTCCGGAAATCAGTGTATGCAATGTATAAACCTATTTCTAGTTTTATTTTTGTTTCATAAAATATAGAAATAAACCTTATTTTACATTGGAAAAAAAGATTGTATTGTATTTTGAAAAGTCTTAATGTAACTAAGTTTATTGTTGCAACCATAGGTCATACCATATAATGAGCCATAAACTACAGTAGCAGTAAAATAGTTAGATTGTAACAATAATAAAAAGTATTAGTTTTTAAAAGGGCACAGAAAATAAAGCCAAGACTATAGCTAAGAATGTATGCATTTCTTTTTATGTTTAAAGGATAAGAGAACAAAAATAGTAACTTGGCTACTGACAGTTGGAAACATATCTGCAAGAAAATAATTCAATTTTTTGAGATTGGAACTGTGTGAAAGTTATTTATCAATCAACTCTAGAAACCACCCATCTCACTTTAAGAATCTGTTAGTCTTTTTGGTTGCCTCAAACTTTTTGAGTCTCTTAGGTCTCAGGACTACAATTCAAGAATGTTCTCTTGCTTTCCACTAAAAAAAAGCCAGTAACACACCAGCTTGTTTTGTGGCAATGCTGCAATCCTGTATCAATGTATTTCCATTGAATAAGTGGGACTTGCATTCATAGCCTACCATCTGCTTTTATGCAACTGTTTAAAAATACTTTCTTGTGACTCACAAAATTATCTTCTTCTGGTAGTCATATATTTATTCTATTTTTCTCCTGCTATAATTCAAATGATTCAGTTTTTATTAGGAAATAGTTTAAATTGGTCCGTACTCTAAAATATAATTCTGTTTACAAACTGATTCCTTCACAAAATGATCAGACTCTGATAAAGTTGGCATCAACTATCATTAAGAGCTTCCCAATTAAGACACACTTTCAACCATTGGTAATGTAATAATTACATAATTATAAAAAACTGCATAAATTTGCATCTTTAGTGGATTTCAGATTACAGACCATATAGAATTATATTTTTGATTTAGGTAAGATTTTCTTGATTCAACTGAGTAATTTCTCTGTTCTTTATCAGGATGAAGATGTATTACAAGAAGTTTGTAAAGAAATAATTAAAAAGTGGTCAGAGGCACAATATGTTGAAATCAGTGAGAAGAAAGAAGGTATTAAATGACACTGTGGTATTCAAGGTGTTGCATGAATTTGGATAGTTTTGCATGATTTTCACTACAAAAATTACTTTTTATTCCCTTTATTGTTTTTTCCAATTCTGATTTCATGACAGGCTTCTGTATTCAACTGTGTAGTCTCGTATTTTATTTTTATTCTATTTCATTTTATTTTTCATTGTTTTTATTTTTATTAATAGTTTTATCTTGCTGGAAATTTTAATTTATTTCATCTGAGGCTGTAAATAAAGTTATTGTTATAATTTTGACTTTTTAAACATTGCATTCAAATTGCAGGAAATACTGATTTCTGGAAAGCATCATGTTCATATGCAAGAAAAACAAGGGCTTCTTGGTGGACTTGTTATTACTTATTCTTGCTTTCTTCCCCAGATGAGATCCAAGCCATCACAAACATAATTGAAAAGCAAGCACAAATTGTTGTGAAACCTAAAGAGGTCTTGAAGGAGGATACACTTCAGAAAGCTGCTCTCCTGGCACAATATGCTGAAGTGACAGATGATGAGGAATATCCTTTCTCTGCTGCAAGTCCTGAAAGTGTCTATTCTTTAGCTGGCTCATTCAGTGACTCGGGGCTGAGGTGAATTGTATTCCTTGGTTAGCTATTTTTTTTGTTATAACCTGCTCTGTGTTATAAATTTAGGGTAGAACATATGCAAGAACTTTAAATATGGGTCAGAGCAAAGATACTCCATGATGATTGGACAGGGATAATTAATAACCAATTGTGGTTTAATCAGAAAAGATTCTCATTCTACCATCTATTTAACATACATTATCTTTATGATTATGTCAAAATTAATAAGGGCTGTATACCCATATGATAGGTATTATTGAAGTAAGCAGGAAGTTACTTCAAAATAATTTAAATGACTTTAGCATGGATCAAACACACTCATGTTCGTAAGTTCTTTATTTTAGCCATGGCAGTTTGGTATATAATGTTCTATACTCATAGGAAATCTCTGGTTAATACCAAGAATAAGTGGAGGTTGAAGATACCTATATTGCCATCCTTGATGAAAGAAAAACTACAGGCAAATATTTCGGATTATTTCAGTAGGGGAATGGAAGATTATTTCTGGTCTCTTAATTATTTTTTCATGGTAGGCAATAGTCATGAAGCATCTTACATAGGTATTTAGTACATTTGTTCATATTCCCAATATTTTATTATCCTTAACTCAGTACACTGAAGTAAATGTACATGAAGATTTGGGAGCAGCAGCAATGCCTATTGCTTCTAACAAATGTATCCTTTGTAGGGTGTCCCTTGAAGCTAAATTTGGTCATTCTTGGAATAATAATAGAGAAGCATATTGTGTCAATAGTATAAAATTTTAAAGAGTGTTGAGTCTCCAGAGGAGAATCTTGGGTAAAGAAGAATGAAATTTCAATTATTATAGGAAAAATTTTCTTACTTACAATATTCCAGCTTTCTTCACTGTCTTTCTAATGGGTTAATTAAGTATAGATCATGCAGCAGCAATTTTCCTGATAATTTCTGTTGCATCTTCTACTTTATTAAATGTTTTCATTTTTCTTTATTTCACTTCAGAATAAGCTTAGTAAATTGAGAAATAGTTATATTTTTTCACTGAGAAATGCAAGTCTGAATTGATATTTGAATGCTAAATCTCATTTTCCATAGAACCATGTGGAATTTGTCTTTTCTTCAGGTTATATGCTGTTTCTATGGCTTAAGGCTGTGTTGCAAGTATGTTTAGACAAAGTCAGAACTTTATGTGCTCAAAAGGTTTGTTCTCCTCAACTCTCTGTTAGCTTTGTTCAAAAATACAAACCTGGAAGACGTCATGAATGCTCGTAAGCTGGAGAGAGAACATCTACGGGATGAATCCCAACGAAAGAAAGAACGGGACAAACTCCAGCGGGAGAAAGACAAGTTGACTAAGCAAGAACGCAAGGAGAAAGAGAAGAAGAGGACACAAAAAGGCGAGAGGAAGCGGTAGCTAATAGCTGCTGGACTTTCTTCCCCTCCATTATCTAAAAGATAGCACAGCATGCACGTTCAGACAGAGTGATCAAGCAGATAAGCTTTTTGAACATTTTTGTTTTTCCAAAGCAGTAGCATGTACTTGGCAAGGTTTGCAGGGAGAGGGGATGTTTTCTCTCTCATGATAAAAACTTTGATTTAAAATTTTCTGTATACAATTTTGCTGTCCAAGAATTTGGCTGAATTGTCACAGCCAAGATCTATAACCAAAGAACTGGTGACTTTTTGTTTTTCTTGTCATTTTCTGCTCTTATTAAGTATTTTCACTTCTATAATATTCAGTCTACCCAAAGGATACTTATAAGAGGTAGAATTGTTGAGGAAAAATCCAGTTTGCTACATGGATTTGTCAAGAAGAGATAACACGCCATGATGAGTGTATAAGGTTGGGTTTAACATAATGCTGTAAACATCTGACATCAAATGTGAGAGAACATATTTCTTTTGTTCAGGATTGGCCTAATAAATGTATACATTACTTCAGCAGAACTGTACTGTGACTACCTTAAGTAAAGTTCTATGAATTTATCTAGTATGTTACATGCTTGACTTCCTGCTCCATACATTCTTTATAATCTACCATATTTATCGCAAACAAAATGAGATCCTTAATGTGTATAAGATATAATGATAATTTTTAGCAAATCTCAGATGACTCTTCCATTTTAGAGGCAAAGTATTTTGGAACAAGAAAAATTTTCCTTTTATAGAAATATTGTATTTGTAGCAGTGAAGTCCTGGCTTAAGTTCTGCTGTAATGCAGAAGCATGGTCACCTTAATTACATGGTGCCTAAAGTTATTGCCTTTGCTTTCCTCTTTATTCTAATAGATGCTCACAAAGCATCTTCTTTTATCCTGCTACTTATCCTGTTATTATTTTATAGTGTTAGTATAGCATCAACATTTCAGTACCCAGGATTCTGGCTACTTGATTCCAGACTTGATACAATGAATACTACCCTTGCAGTCACACTCTTAAATGTTTTAGAGTAATTGCTGTACTTTCCTGATTATCACCTTTTCCTTGCTAGTACACTAACTGATGAATTATTGAAAATTAAAGGCCAAGAACAGAACATCAAGTAAAGAAAAGCTACATTAAATCTACCCCCATTTTTTATTTATTACAATAGGTATTAATTGCAACCTTTTATCATTTTGCTTCTTAGATAAGGGAATATTTCTAACATTCTGGTGGAAGATCTGACTACTTGATCTTACTTGATTAATACTGTTATTTCAATAGTTCCATGTTCGAGATTTATTAAGGGTATAGCTGTTGTGACATATACTGTTGGGATTGCTGTCATCATGTTTTCTTTACATTTGCAGTGCTAAATAAGTTATATTTTCTTACTATATTTACCAATGCTCATAGGGCACTATTACTTGTTCTTTATACATAACCTTTCTCATAACTATAATCCAGTTTGTAATTTGTGCCATTAGTGTACTAAACGTAATTATATTAACTTTCACATAACTTTCCAAATATCACCTTGGAGTTTTATGTAGTTTCATTGCTCTGAAGCAGCAGTGGAGGAAGAGGCTTTGCAACAATTAGATTCAAAGGGTCATGATTAAAAAGGTACATTCTAGCACCTGATGTGAATAAAATGGAATGGCAATGGAAATTGAAGAGTAGATACGATACTTTATTGGCCAAGTGTGATTGGACACACAAGGAATTTATCTCGAACACAACAGCTCTCAGTGTACATACAAACAACAAAATAATATACCATTAGGAGAATGTAGTCATTGGTATGGAGAATGCACAAAGCCTGGGGGGGGCTGTGCTAACTGAACAGGTATTCAATGTGATTTTACTAGCTACACCTACTTTGTCTGTTAAAAAGCTTATAATTCATATATAAGTTGACAGGTATAGCTAGCTGAGTCAATTTAAAATGAATTTCTGGGATGATGTTGAATGCTGAACTGAAGTCTACAAAAAGGACCTTGCATAGGTCCTTGGGGATTCAAGATATTGTAAAATGTAGTGCAGTGCAGTGCCGTATTAACAGCATCATCTGCGATCTATTTGCTTCATAGGCAAACTGCAAGGTCTAGTAATAGTTCTGTGATGATTTTCAGGTGGGTCAGCACTAATCTTTCAAAGGTTTTCATAACTACAGATGTCAGAGCAATCAGTCTGTAGTCACTCAGGTCCTTGATGGTTTCTTGGGCCCTGGGGATGATAGAGAATTTGAAGCAAGAAAGAATATAATATATTCCTAATGATTTATTAAAGATGCAGGTGACGATGGGGGTCAGTTGATCAGTACAAACTTTTAAGAAAAAGTTACTCTGCAGTGGTCAAGAGACTGAGGATAAAGATGGGAACTGTGCTGAAGGGTGTGTAGCGAGGATTAGTTCTCTATGATTATGATATTGGAAAGGTTCAACTATTTATTTATTTCCAGGCAACATCAAACAAGAACAACAATAGTTCTATTACAGGGGTGACTTTGAAGTGATCACAGTATCTAAAAATACTGTTAACATTGTCCAATCATTCTCTCAGCCCAACTCACTTCACACAGTTTTTGCTATGGGAAAAATAGAAGGGGGAATTGAGTATTGGGTATGTTTACCACCTTAAGTTGTTTATAAAAATAATAAAGGTGGGATATAAATAAATAAAACATCTATTTTCAAGGAAAAGTAAATCACCCAAATCATTAAATAGGAAATAATCTCTCTTAAATGCTGTATTGACCTATCCAGTAAGAACTGGAAGTTTACATTTTGAGTTACACTATTTCAAAATACTGGCCAGATCAAATTTGTCATGTCAACTGAACAAGTAGATCTACAGTTCTCCATACAAATGTGCAAACTGGGAAAAGTGCATTGGATCTGGTATTTATATGCTCATGGTACTTGTCACTCCTTTTCCTGGGCTTCCAGTTCCAGGACATTCGGTTTGTCGAAGGAGCCAATGATAGATACAATGAACACTATGCTGGGTCCAAAACACTGCTCCCACCTAAACTGAATAGGGTGTACATTCCTAGTTCTCAGCCCCTATTAGAAAGTACAGCTAAAAGCTTGTAAAAATGCTGGAAAAGTGAAACAAGGGAGCCTGAAGTTTTTAATTTATTTATAAAGCCCTATTTGCCAATATCTTGTCTCTGAAAGTCAAGGTATAGACATAGGAAAAACACAATTTACTGCAACAAAATCCAGTTTATTAATTGAGAGACTGAAGTCAGTACAATATTTGTTTTCATAACATGAAACATATCAATGTTAAAACTCAACCCATCTTTTGAGTGGCTACTATAGCATAGTGGTATGAATTTGCTGCCATCTGCAGTTTATTTTGGCAGCGTGGAATGTCATATCAATGATCAAAATTGTTCCCTATATTTTCTCTTGCAATCTCAATCAATTCCTCTCATCATCTAAAGGCAATTTATGTGGTTTGATTATACTTTTTAGCACACCAGGATTTCTAAACGCTGGAAGAACACAAATATTTAAAATATCTGTGTACCTAGCCAAGGGCAGATTAATAAATTTTATCCAGACATTATACAGTTTATGTTCATGCTATATTGTTAAAACCCAAGTTCTCCTGAGCCACATAATAACATGCTAATTTAATAAGTTACTCACATTCAATAAAAAGAAATTAAAAGATATTAAGACAAAAGCAATTGTTCAACAGTGCTAAAGTACGCAGAAGCAAACCAAAGAAACAAAGTATACATTAAACAATTTTAAACCAAACTGGCTAAAGTGTAATAACCATAAAGAAAGTGCATTTCAGAACTGTTGATACCCTTCTTAAAGTAAACCAAGGGTATTAAAAATAATACTCATTATTTTAGTTGCAGCACAACTGTAAGGACACAGATCAGATAAATGTAATATTTGTTTACATTTAAATACTTTGAAACAAGCAATGTTTTATTGATATTTAAAATAATAGGTACAAATGATTTCAGAACTTCTTTTTATGTTCCCTTAACATGCATGGTTGGAAAATAACTTTATGATAGCATCACTAATTTGAGAAAAATCAGGTTAATTTTGTACTTAAGCTTAGAATAAGGTTCCAAATTCATAAATATATCTTCCTTTAAATGTTTTCATTTTTAAAGTTTTCATACTAGGTGTGTTTAGCTTTGTTTTATGTTTCCAGGTACTCATTGTCTAAATGAAACCTTTTTTCTTTTCACAATCAAAGCTTGTTTTACTAGACTGCGTACACGATATGTGACAGCAGTTCAATTCATTATTTGAAAGTAATAATGTAGTCTAAAAGAATTTTTATTATACAACCAAACTCTCATCGTGTATACTTACAACGTAGAATGGATTTAAAACATACTGATTTATTGAACCTAATACAGTAGTTCAACCTCATTAATATACTGATTCCAACAGCAGTTAACATAGACATTGTGGCTTATGTCAACTGATACTTATCAGTTAGCTGCTGGATTCACATAAGCCAACTTTACTTTCTTGTATTTACTTTTAATTTGGACAGAATGTTTAAACATATATATATATATAATGTTTAAACATGTGTGTGTGTGTGTGTGTGTGTGTGTGTGTGTGTATATATATATTGTTTTGCCTTTGCTTTTCAGTGTTTTTTTTTATCTCCCCGTTGAATCATAGGATTACCACTATTCATCTGATCATACAATTTATCTTGAGATGTTACTAGCTCTTGTAAAACCTTTTCCATCTCAGCTGGAACAGTTGTATAGGTTGTTTTAGGCAATGTCATCTGAAGAGCACACCACAGTGCAGTACGAGCTTTACGTGTTGCTATGCACATCTCTTTAATAGCCAATGCAAGAGCAAAAACATCTACAACATAAGAAAAAATAGAAAATATAAATTCTTATCTACTGCTCAAAATCATTACTAAGACACAAACTCACACCAATATCTGCTGCTGATTTCAACAATACTGCATTATTTTTATATTATTGTGGGAGAAAAGTATTTTATCTGAATCATACAGATCTGGTAAATATTACCTATTCTTATCCAAAAGGAACATAAAGGAATTCCTATTCAAGAAATCCTGATATTGCTAGGGCTTAAAATTATTGTAATGAACAACAGCAAAAATTATTTGTATACTTTTCTCATCTTTTAATGGAGTATGTTTCTAACTAAAGTGTGCAGTAACTAATCTGAAATGGGCAAGAGTGCTTTAAATCTGATACGGGCAGTCTCTTTATATCTGTTGGCATCAACAGTTATCAAGAGCATGCCCATGCCAGATATGAAGTACTCTTGCCTGCTTTCAATCCAGTACTGCACATACTCATTTCTGAGTTTAATAATTATGCAGGCTGTAGAGAAGTTCCCTGAAGATGGGCTCCAGCACAGGTCTGAAAGCTCGGAAGACAAATCTGATCCCAGCGACCGACCCAGATTGGATCCTGAAACATTATCCGGGAACATGTATATTCGCTTTCATTTGTTTAATAATTATCTTCCATTTTATTATCTAATACAGAATCTGCCGATAACCATGGTTTTAGAGGAAGAGAAAGTACAAAAATTACAATTTTATTTTTGAAAAGGCACATATCTCACTTTCTTATTATTACAGCAAGTGACTTGAACTCTAATATTGATCCTTTTAAAACATTTTTATAAATCCAATAAAATATCATCTGAGCTTAGTTTCATGTAACAATGCATCAACAGTATATCAATGTATGGTTTTGGAAATATTAAACAAATAGCTTAATTTGTGCTAAGTTAGAAAGTTGCAAATTATTATTAAACATATTAAGTGTTTACACATGTTTTCTTTCAGTGAGGATCCCTAAAGTAACTATTAAGAGCTAACAATTTTTTTGTTATAAAAGATGTAGAGATAGAATACTTTAATAAGTATTTTTCCCCCTCAGTTAGTTAAGGTGTGCAGGAAGCACACCACAATAATAATGGGGGACTTTAACTATCCTAATATCAATTGGAAGGCAAATACTGTCCCTAGTGAGAGATCAAATAGATTCCAGACAAACCTAGTAGGCAACTTGGTAATGGAAATTTTGAGTAGTTTGGAGAACCAGCAAATACAACCTCTGACTAGATTTTGAGTATCCTTCCCCTGCCACGCCCACCAAGCCACAGAACCAGTAGTAAAAAAAATAGAATCCCACCACTGTATAAGGCCTCCTGTTTGAACTAGATGGCCTCCAAAGCCCCTCCCAATTCTATTATTCTGTATTACCTCTGTCATCTTGACACCGGGGGCCTCCTTGTCTTTGCCGATGTGAAGCATTGACGATTTCATCCTTTCTGCGGGATTGTACAACATGTATTGCTTCTAACTGCTTATCAAGAGCAGTACAGATATTAGCATGAAGGGGAGAACTTCTAAGACGTTCCATCTTTCCCAGCAGAGTCACAACCTATGAATATTAATAAATGGTTTAAACTCCATCCCAATTGACTAATTCAAGAGAAATTTAGCCCTTTCTCAAAAGTATTGAAAAGAAAAATTATACTGAAGGCCTCACTATAAAAGTACAATATGAAATTGCTTTTTAAATCTTTCAAAGAACTACAGTTCTGTGGATCCAAGGCAACTGTAATTTTTGTATTTGCCGAAGTATCCCCATGCCATTCCAAGATTCTGAATTTAAGAGTTTCAAAATATTTTGTGTTTTTGAAAATTATATTGATAGAATATTTCAGGGTTTGTTTTTTTACAATAGGATCATGATAAAGTTACTTATACCTGCAGGACCACTTACTCCAGCCAGTATTGGCTCAACCAGTTAAATCTATTAGGAATAATTGTTACAAATTCTTCACTTCTGCAAGGTTGGGGGAACAGACTGAAGCAAGATGTCTCTTCTCTATGGCAGAACAGAAATTGTGGAATAGCTTCCACGAAATGATTAGCTACCCTTTCAATGAAAACCAAGCTAATTCAGAAGCCTTTGCCCAATTTGATGTTGCCATTTTTTGCTTTTTTATTGTCTATTTTTATAGTATTGCTATGGTTTTTGGTTAATATACTGTATTCATTGCTATTGTTTCTACTTATGGCTGTCAGGTTTTTAGATTCTGTCATGAATGTTCTAAAAATATTTTTTTATTCTATGTCCTCTGCCAAGTCAAGTCATATTTTAGACTATGAGAAATATAGTGTAACTTGTTTCACTTATTTATTTCCTTGAATTGTTCTAATTTTAATAAACTTCTGATTCAGGATATGAAGATATTTGTTGAATTAAAATATGCAAGCAGATACTTCTTCTCAGTTTTTGAAGCTATTACACTTTTTTTACATGGTGATGCTTCTCTTTCCAACTGCTGCTTCTATTTTCATCATTAACCCAACAGCACAAACAGGAGAAAAACCAGTAAGAGGGAGCAGGAATGCCAGCTTGCAGCAAGGAAAATTGATAGAAACTGCATCCAGTCCTCCTTCCTTAAAATTGACAGGACTGAAGATGGAACAAACTGCATCCAACATCGAATGAATTCTATAAAATTCTGTAAAATTGTTTTGAGCAGCCATGTCTATTAGGAGGTGGGAGGAGCAAAGCTAAGAAGAATTAAATAAACATTTCACTGCATGTAATAGTTAATCTTTCTGTTTGGCAGAAAGTTTGCGCCCATTTGGGAAAAGTAACAAAGCTGATAAAATATGAGATTTGAAATTTAAATAACTCACTCTGGCTTGCTCTCGTAACTGATCCACAATTAAACGGTCAACTCTGGATGGATTTGATGTCAGTCTTGGGATAGGAGTGTTATTAGTGCTAGATACCTTCTTCCCAGGGTAATTCTTGGCAAGGGCAGATTCAGTCTGAAAAGCAGAATAACTAATGTCACATTAAAACTAATTATGATAAGAAAGATTTTCTACACTTCAGGAATGCAAATAGTGATATAAGCTCCAAACAAAATTGCTGGATTCCAACTATTCAGCCTAACTTTCAAAAATTGTGTGTGTGTGTGTGTGTGTGTGTGTGTGTGTGTGTGTGTGTGATATTCCCTAGAAGAAGTTTGCAATTCAAAATTTCAATCATAATTATGACAATCTTAAAAGAGAATAACTTGTTAAGTTTAATAATAGAATAGAAAACACTGAAATTTTGATATTGGACAAAACAAGATATTGGGCACTGATGTAAAGTTTCTGTCTGGCATGGAGGATCCAAAGTACAAAATTATGTAACTTGCAATTATATAATCACATAGGTTGACTCAGCCTTCCATCCTTCTGAGGTCGATAAAATGAAGACGATAAAATGAAGACCCAGAAAATGAAGACCCAGATTAATGAAGACCCAGATTGTTAAGACCCAGATTGTTGGTGACATTGTAAACCAGAGAGTGTTGTAGAGCACTTTGGAGTGGTATATAGGTCTAATTGCTATAGCTGTTGCTATATCTTCTAGTTTTCTACAGCCAAACTTAAATTAGGCATTTATACAAAGATAGCATTAGGAAGAAAAAAATTATTGTTATCATTAGTAAATGATAAACTTAGTTGAAGCTAAAACAGTGGCTAATCTTAGATAGCTCCTTTACATCAAATCAGAAGGAACCTTCGGAATAAATGTGACATCAGACTGACATGTGAATAAGAATGGATTTATGGAAAACTGCATCTACTAAAAGCTGCTTTTTAAATAAGTAACTATGAAATAACTTATAATATTTAATGAAAATATATCCAGAAAATTGCCATGCATATTTCCAATGAGGAGACATAAGAAGAAAATATGATTACAGTGACAGCCTTGGGAATAGTACATGAACAAGGGAAAGTTTAGAAAATTTGCTATCATAGGGATTGCAATTTAGTTTAAATTATCTTTAAACTAATTAGAAAATGGTTAGCAGCTTTCTTATCCAGAGAACTGGGATTAAATGGCACAAAAATGGAATCAGTAAGAGAAAATAACATATATATTTAATATTATTTTAATGCCTTGCAAACATTGAATTTGTAGTAACATCTGTGAAATAAAAATCATTTAGACAAGAAGATGGGAGAATAATATAGCTGTGTAACAAATAACCAGGGAATGATGTTCTTAAAATGTATAAGAATTTAGAAACAGAAAGGACAAAAAGCTTGGAGATTCTTTTGGTCAAATTAATGGCCGTTTACCTATACTGAAGACAGGTGCCTGGAAGGTATCAGAGGTTCAATGAGAGGTCTTGAGAATAGTATTTGTTTGTTTGTTAAATTTATTTGCTGTCTTTCTTGCCATTAGGATACTTTAGGCCTCTCATGGCGAACCTATGGCATGTGTGCCACAGGTGGCACGTAGAGCCATTTGTGCGGGCACGCAAGCCCCAGCCAAACTTACCTGCACTGCACATATGCGCGCCTCCCAGTTGATTTTCAGCCCATTTGAGGCCTTTTTCAGCGTCCCAGAGGCATGAGGGAAACCTCTGGAGCNAAACGGGCCTGTTTTTTGGCTTCCAAAGGCTGCAGAGGCTTCCCTCGAGCCTCTGGGAGGCTGAAAAAGGCCTCAAACAGGCCAAAAATCAGCTGGGAGGAGTGCGCATGCGCAGTGCAGATAAGGGGGTGGGATCACGCCTGCATGCACAAGGGGTGGGGGGGGTGCGCATTGCCTTCTGGGTGCTGGCACATGAGCGTGTGAGCGTGCACGCAATTTTCAGCACAGGAGCCCAAAAAGGTTAGACACCACTGCTCTAGGGGGCTTACAACAATCTGTAAAATCCCTGATCAAAATACAGTCTGTGCATCACAAGAGGATAAGAAGCAGTTTCATTCAGGAAGCGCTTGTGGATGGTATGGATCTGACGCCTTGTCAATATTCTCTCTAGAGATTAAAAAAAACTAATATCTTCTAAGTATTAATGTATTTTTATGATAGACATAATAGCGACCATTCAAGCCTGCTAATTAATGGATTCTCCAGGTATGACTTTTAGAGACTTAGTTACTATGCGTTATACAGATCTCAATCTGGGATCTCCCCCGAGAGATCCTAATGGCCCAGATCCTATTAAAATGTTGTAAAGATCTGAAGACCTAGCTCTTTTTCCAGGCTTTGGAGCAAGCTAGATGAGCAACAGTGGTCTTGATGATGTGATTTTGTTTTGGGGTTTATTGTTTAATTGGGACATTATGAGTTTGCACTTTTGTTATATTTTTAAAACTTTGTATGACGCCCATACAAAATATAGAAAATATAGAAAACACCCTTGGGGCCCAGGGCAAATCAAAACATAAGGCTTAGAACTCAAAATGATTGTTTTAATAAGAACATCAGGGAAATTTTTTGCCATTACTATGGGAAAGTATCTAATCTCTGATAGATCAAAGGAAAACACAAAGTCCCCAGTTGAAGTCCTTATTTGATTGGAGGGTTTATGACCTGAAGCTGCAATAGTAAACTCATTCATGTATTTTACATCCAGAATGGACTCCTCCCTTTGAATGATAACAGACCAGAGGCTCTGGAAATACTATCTTAAAATTCAACTCGCAAATTATTCAGCTTTTCGAAAGAGAAGAATTGAAGTCTACATCACATAACATAGATATATCTTGATTTGAGGTACCAAGGCCAATGTGAGCATCTATCATGACATAAGCTGCAACAGAACATGTTTGTACAGAAATAAACATATTGTGAAGCTTAGATCTATCTTGATCTTCATAATTTGTGTTCTACCCGCAACTTCCCTTGGAGCTCCGCTTGGCCCCTGATCTTTGCTCCTTCTGCCGCGATCTGAAAACTTGGTTATTTGAGCAGGCCGTCTGGACTGACCTTTGGGGTGGTTTTAATTGGTTTTAGTGGTTTGGGCTTGTTGAGGTTTAATTATTTTTAATTATTTATTGTTCATGTTTTTAGTTGTGAGCCGCCCCAAGTCCCTCGGGAGAGGGGGTGGCATACAAGTCCAAATAAAATAAAAATAAATAAAATAAGAAAGAAATCTAGAAGATTATGTTAATGAAGCCAAAGCTACTGTTTCATGGATTTTTTTGGAATTTGAAAAGATTTGAAAAGAACAGTTGTAAAAGCATCTACTAGGTGCATTTATTTAATACAATATACAGATAGTCTTTGACTTACGACAACAATTGGGACCAGAATTTCGAGACATTAGGCTATACAGTCATTAAGCAATTCAATCATCATTAACTGGACCCAATTTTACAACCATTTTTACCGTGATTGTTAATCAAATCACCATGATTGTTAAGCAAATTACACAAATTACATGGTCATTATATGAATCTGGTTTCACCCATTATTTTATTTGTTGGACTTTGGCTGGGAAGGCCGTAAATCATTACATGACCGCAGGGTGCTTTAACCATTGTATAGATAGTCCTCAAGGCCGTTCAGTTAGAAATTGAGCCCACTGAATTCATTTGGATTAATACTAGAGAAAACTGTAGCTATTAACAATCAATTATTTCCATTGTATTATATCTTAGTTCTGTTTTATTTAGTACAATAGAATATGGATATTTGAAACTTCTATTTCTTGTAGCAGAAGTAGTTTAAGAAGAAATTTAAGAATATGACAAATATTATTTGTAATAACTATTCTACTATGCATAGGTTTCTTACCTTTTTCCTTTCTTTTTCTAGAGCTCTCCACTGTTCATAACATTCTTCCAATCTAATATGAAGCTCACTGGCTGATCCACTCCGAGTTTTCATGGGTCTTTGAAATCCAAATGTTGGAATGAAGCCGGTGAAAGAATTGTCTCCATACATCGTATCATTAAAATATGGGTACAAATGGCTTAAATCCTCATAGGAAAACAAATCATAGGAATCCATCAAAGGAATAACTGACGGTCCAAAAGCATGGTTGGATTTCAAAGGAAATCTATTTGAACTTAGCTGTTGGGCATTTGGGCTATGTCTCAAATCACCCATCATAAAATTATTTGAGAAACAAGAAACTTGGTTGCGATTTACACGGTTACTGACAATATTACTATCTCCACCTCCTTGTCTATGACTATTTAAGTGGCCTTGAGACTCCAATATATCTTGGTAGGAATTTTGAGACAATCCATCTAAATGTTTTTGGCATTCCTCAACTTCATAATGTCCAGTTTGTGGTTTAACTTGAAAATTGTGCTTGTTCACATTTTCAATGATCCCATATTGTTGTGAATAGTTATCACAAAAACCGTTTGGTGGCTTAATTTTTTTGTCAATAATGGACTCAAAAAGGCTTTCTTCTACTTTACTTAATCCTTCTGTATGACTGGAAGAAGAAACTCTCTCTGTAGCACCACCATCTTTGAAATCAAAATTGGAAAATACTGTAGGTGCTTCTTGGCGATATTTCTGAAGCAACAAATTATTATTTAAAGTTACATTGGCTGATGATAGCTGAGAAAAATCATAAGAATGATTGGAACCTTTTGAACCTGTAGATAAATTACTCGATTTTATCAAGGTGCTTTGATTCTGAATAGGGACAGAGGAACTATTTTTAGCTTGTATATTTATCCATGTTGGCCTCAGGTTTGTGCTTGGTGAAGTAGTTACTGGATTTGTTGCTAAAATATTCAGTGATTTGAAATAATCTGAATTTTCTGAAACATTTGCAAAATCACCACTTCCTGGAACAGCTATATGAGACTTCAGGGTAAAATCCGACTTTAAACCAAAATCAGGAGTAAATGAATTTTCATTCACAAACTGTTTTTCTGATACGAGTCCTGTGGTCTTTTGAAATGTAAAACTCTGCTGTTCTGAAGATACATCTTCCATTTTCTTTGGGACAACTTGTTTGTTTTGAAAAAATTTACTATAATTATCTGTATCTAACATTGGTAACTCAGGTGTTCCACTTGGTAATTTTTTACTCTCTTGAACACCATAATTTATGTTTTTATTTTGCTTTATTTTATTAAGATGAGAATAATCCAGGTATCTATAATAATCAGCACTTTCACTGTACCTATTAAATTGTGAAAGAAACATTTCAGCTTTCTTTTGATGTTGTGAATCATGTCCCTTAGGACCTGTTTTTTCTCTTCCATAAGTGTAGGTATCTGCTCCTGATTCTTTTATTGCTTCTAAAAGATTAGTTTGTGGGGTAAAACATGTTTTTGCATATGAATAGTCTTGAAATTGTGATGCCTTTGCATTCTCATTGGACTGAACATTGTAACAGCTGAGATTATCACTCCTGGAAGGAAACAGCCATTGTTCATCAAGATCTATATTAGTAAGCTCATGGTAAAGGTCATCTACCTTCTGCTGCAAAGTTACATTACCAGTGTGCAGATACTGTTTTTCAGAAACTGGTAAAGATTCTCCACCATAAAAAGCCTGTTGAGGAATGCCTCCATCTATTGCTCTTTTTGTTTCAGATAACAAATCAGGATGATCTGTAAATCGAGTACTGCTCACAGGCCATACAGATTTTAAACTGGTGGCACATGCTCTAGAAGAATGAAACATAAATAGTTGTGGCAATTCCTTACTAGGTTTTATATTTTATGCTTTTAGTTTTGATGTGTTCTACAATTAATGTACCCAAAGAGCCATTAAAAGCTATTACAATTATAGTCTTAGAACAACATATATCAGTGATGGCAAACCTTTTTGTTGTGGTGTGCTGAAAGTGTGTGCATGGGTGCCAGCACCCACAATGCAATGTGCCTGCCCCCCTGCGCATGCACGTGCAACACCCGCACCCTACCCCCTTACCTGCACTGTGCATGTGCGCGCCTCCCAGCTGATTTTCGGACCATTTGAGGAAGTTTTCGCCCTCCTGGAGGCTAGAGGGAAGCCTCTGCAGCTTCAGGAGGCAAAAAAACGGGCCTTCCAAAAATACCGGAAGTGTCCGTTTTCAGCCTCTGGAGGACCTCTGGAGCCCGTTTTCGCCCTCCCGAAGGCTTGAGGGAAGCCTTGGGAGCCTTGGGAGGCTGANGCACTTCCAGTATTTCTGGAAGGTCCATTTTTCAGCCTCCCAAGGCTGCAGAGGCTTCCCTCAAGCCTCTGGGAGGCCGAAAACGGCTTCAAACAGACCAAAAATCATCTGGGAGGCGTGCACATGCGCAATGCAGGTAAGTTTGGCTGAGGCTCACGTGCCCGCACAAATGCGTGGCACACGTGCCATAGGTTCACCATCACGGACATATATATTAAAGTAAAAATAAATATTTAAAAGGTAGTATGCTGCTAATAAGGGACATGGTGCCTCAGTGGTTAAGACGCTGAGCTTGTCGATCAGAAAGATTGGCAGTTCAGCAATTCAAAACCGTAGCACCATGTAACGGAGTGAATTCCCGTTACTTGTCCCAGCTTCTGCCAA
>AZIM01001805.1:50563-71903 GCA_000516915.1 Ophiophagus hannah | reverse complement strand
GCTCACAGAATCACAGATTCATTTAGAGATCTGTGTTTCTGCCATCTGCTACCTGATTCTGCACTGAGTAATAGAAGCTTCAGGCTCAGCTCTGCTTTTAGATTAGCTAGAAAGCAAGAAATCAGGTGGGGAGGGAATGGGATTTTGCAGTAACCTTCCCCCAGGAATGGGGAGAGAATAGAGATTTTACAGTATCCTTCTCCTGCCATGCTCACCAAGCCATGTTCACCAAGCCATCCCCACAGAACCAGTAGTAAATTTTTTTGAATTCCACCACTGCCTTTATTCAATACATATAAAGTGAATATTAAAGGTTAAGATCAGAATTTGAAAAAGGATGTTACTAGGTATGCTCAAAAATAAACGGTATTACTATTAGAAGAATATAGCAAATAATAATAATTGAAAAATGAAGGACTAAGTGCTGATACAGTTACATATAACAACATTAGACTACATAAGCTAGACTAATTTAGTAATGTTTTTGGTAGTATTATTGATTTTGTATCAAAATGATGACACTCAGATACCACATTGTTCACAAAATGATATTGATGCATGTTTTTTAAAAATAAAAAACTTTACCAAAAAAAGTCTGTGTGATTCAAGAATGTGAACTCTCCTACCCTTTGCTCTGAAACTTCAAAATTCAAAACTTAATTTCACATCAAACAAATTAGCTTCAATCTGACTTGAAAAATGCCCATGCATCTGCCCAGGTGTGCCGGGATTTGTAGCCAACACGCTCTTTACTAAGTGACAGACAGTTATACTTGCACAATATCTGCTGCGAATGTTTAAAAGTTACTATGAGCAGCCTAGGCGTGTAAATTGCATGATACTCTTGCACATCTCTGCAGTCATTGTAAGAATATTTCTCTACTCAGTTGCAGATCTGCAGCTAGATCTTTATTCATAGAAGTTTAGAGTTTTCTTACTAGGTTTTATTTTTTTCAGAAAGGCTCAAAATAGACTATGCTTCTTGTGTTTATTTTTTTCATTGCTTGCTGAAGAAAGGAAAGTGTGTATGTGTATGTGTTTTCAGTTCAACTCTGAAAACTTATAGGCATGTATGTTTGTAAGGTTTCAGAGAAGACAAAAAAGTAAGCTGTATTTTTAAAAGCTCTTTTTCCCTTTGTTTAAATTGTTGGATTTAAAACCAGAAACAGAACTTTATTAGGACTTCAAAAACGGTCAAAATAGCTTTTGCTTCAAAATATAGATTTTCAGTACAATCAAGACTTAGGGAGACAGGAGGTCAATGAAGTCAAATGGAAAGTTATGTTAATCATTAACTTTAGGGTCAACAAGCAGCCTTTCCTGATGGATTGGATGACTCATCATATCCATCTGGGTTTGTGACCTGGTGATGTCCGTACCATATGGGTTCTGATTATTTACTTTGATAATATCACTGATTAAAACTATGGATAGGCTCCCATTGTAATTGCATGTAGAAGAATTCCTACTATATACTTGCTCTCACATTCAGAGTTCATTCCAGAGAAGCCAGTTGGAGAATGGTCATATTTGCTTTCTGCTTAACTCAGAGATCTCCAAACTTGGCAAATTTAAGACTTGTGAACTTCAACTCCCAGAATTGGAGAGATGTAGAATGCTAACAAGGACAAATAGGAGAAACCATTGACATAAAGCTGAGTGTGCAGGGTTCTTTTTATTGCTGTCCATGGTGTCCTGTTGTGCCATTATTCCTGTTGCTACATGTGGTTTTTGGCTACATCACAATTTCTGTTGCTGCAGGTGATGTTATATCCTGGCACAACACATCCCAATGGCTGCCTAGAGCATCCTGCTGCAATTATGTTGTTGTGCAATGTGCATGTCATATTGTTTTCAACTGTCAAATTCTGTATGATGTGCTCTTTTGTATTTGTGTTAGTCTGTTAATCTGTGTACTTGTGCATGTCTGCCAGAGAGAGAGAGAGAGAAAGCAGTGCCATGTAGACTGGATATTATATTTGCCCAAAGCAAAATGCCTGTTCATTAGGAGGTCTTCATTCAAATCACTTTAAAGTTGTGGAGTTTTGCTTTTGACTGCAGAGAGAAAGTTACATGGTTGAATACTTTTGTGCACTCTTGAAGTCTTCTGCTTTATATCTTGCTTTCTATGTGGCAGAAGTATGTCCTTTCTGCAGTTACTGAATTTCTGTATTCCATGAATTTTTATGTCTTTCCTTTTGTTTGCAGATTTATCTTGAGTTCCCAATAGCTTATTGGGAAAAAAATCCAGTTGTTGGTATTGACCACTTAAAACTGCAAGGAAACAGAGTAAGAACGTGGCTTTAAAGGTGAATATGAAAAGTGACCTCCCTTTCTTAATTTAAGGAAATCCACTAATCATATAATCTGAAAGTCTTATCAAATTGAAACTGAAAGCAGGTACAGTGGTACTCAGTACTTGTTGCTAATTGCTTCCGGGAGGCATGATGAGTGCCAGAAATGATGAGTAGTACCTACTTAACAAATTTTTCCCATAAGAATAAAGTATATAGATTTAATGCATTCCCAACCAAAGACAATGCACTTTTTAAAGTCAATATGTAAAAAGATAGGGTTGTAAATCATTACCTTACATGAGAAATTAACATAAAAATTAATAAATACTTAAATAAAATAAAAACTTTACCTTACCTGTATTGATGAGAAAAAAGTGCAAAAATATACAAAATGACTACAGAAGCTGAGATAAGACTGCAAGAGGATATGCACAGGGCAAAAGCTACCAAATGACTAATGTGTCACCTTCTGTGGCACAAGGTAACTGATACCAACAAGTTCTAGTTTGCATGTTGAGTATCGAACAAAAGTCAAGTATCAGGACAAAATTTTCTCATCAAAATGCATTGAGTACCAAATTAGATGAATTTCAATGCTGTTCTGTACTGAGGTACCAATGTATTTCTCCATTTTGAACTGCCATGTTTTGAGTCTTATGGTTACATGTATCCCTCCAAAACTTTGAAGATAGCCATCCCTATCAAAACTTGTCACCAAAATGTAAAATTTAATGTGACAGAAGAGATGCATGCATTTAATTCAATCTAAATATTAATTGAATTTAATTTTCATAGTAACTCAGTCCCTTTTTTATCATCCCACCTATTTGGAGAATAGCCCCAGCAAGGCACTTAAAACCAGATTTGTTCCTTATCCAAAACCATTTTACATTCCTCTTCTTGTGCCACAGCATCTACATACTGCTGTTTGTCAAGTACTTGGACACGTTTCTTGGGACCTATTGAAATCAGTTGTGATATTTTAGGCTGCAGTCCCAAGCACACATATGGAATTTTGTTCAGTTCACTGAAGTGGAACTTAACATTATCCAAGAGAAAATCCCTGAATATGCTAAATTTTTCATAGGGATTTTTAAAAATACATGAAATATTTATCTAGAATTAAATGGGACTTAATTCCATATAAGTATATTTAGGATTGCAGCCTAAATTGTAGTTATCACTGGAATAAAAATAACAAATCTTCTTAAATCTTTATTCTCAAAGAAAATCTTGATTGCACAAGAAGTATACAGTAAAATAACATGCAGTTCGCCTCAGTGAACACTGTAAGAGTTACTTCTGAATCAGCATGCATTGATCAACACTTTCACACACCACCATTTCCACTCTTCAATTCCTCACAAAACAATTTAAAATTAACATTTTTTTTCCAAATATGTTGACCTCAAAACACCATTAACTCATCAATCCTCAGTTCCATTGTCTAACAGGAGAGTGCAAAAAAAAAAGAGTGGATGCAATTATCCTTTACTCTCTACTGCTTCATCCTGCTCTATGCCTGTGGCCTATCAACCATGCTAGTTTGGATAGGGGCTTAATGCTCTTACAGAAGAGCTCTCAACCCAAGTCCAAAACCAAAGCAGTTGAAGATTATAGGCTTGGAGCACCTCTGACTCTGCAACTTGTTGAACACTTTGACATGGCAAATTGCTTTTCTTGCTTTGTCTCACATTAAAATAGCAAGGGCAGCACAATTTGTTGGTCTCTTTACTAAGACAAAATAGGGATCAGCAGTAAGGACAATTTGTTAGAACACTTTAAATGAAGTAATCCAGCTGCTTCCTAAATCACACTAGGATCAACAAGGATTAAATGGGGAAAGAAAAAGAAGACTGGTTTTGTTTAGCAATTGATTATTATCTTTAAAAAGTCAATTTTTATTTTTTAAAAAGGCAACTGTAAGCAAGATTCAGTTCCTGCCAGAGGGTCTGAGAACAAGACATCCTGGCAGAACACAAATCAAGATGGATTCTACTTTGATAGTAGGCATGTTATTAATTCTGCATGCACTGCTTCTGGAGAGTTTGACCTATATAAAACTTCACATAACTGAAACTCTTTTGTAAGTGTGTTGGGAAGTGATTATGGCTAGGACAAGGGACCCTGGGTTTCAGAAATTTGTTGCTTATCCAGATTATTTGACTAATTCTGATAAATTAATGGTGTCACAACTTTGTTTATAACTCAGTTCAAATTTGATTCAAGAAAATCTTTTTTCCAATCCATGTTGATATGTAAAATAATAACAAAGGATCTGAGAACATCTAGTGTGCTTTCTCTCCCTTATCAAATAATTTATGGTTAGCCCAGCCAGGATGCATTTAGCACAGAGTACCAGCCAGCTGCAGATCAAACTGGAAATATGAAGAATTAAACTGCAAGCCCCAGAGATAGCCCTGACTACACCTATTTGCATACATGGGTGAGCAAGCGAGTGTGCACACGCCTGCCTGTAGGAAACTCCAGCTCCTTTTGAGCTTTAAGGCTGGGATTAATAAAAGGAAAGGATCTCCCCTCTTTAATAGACTGCAGCTGCATAAACATTCCCAGAATTCATAGCCATTCCCATTGCTGACAGCCTCCTCCCTTCACAACTCTCAGACCAAGGCTAATTCCATCCTCCTCCTCCTGCAAACTCAGGGACAGCTGTTCCGGAACTTCTCTCCTCAAAGCTTGAAAGTCTGGGGAGGTTCACTTTCCATTAGGGCATTGTTTTGATGAAGGTGAAAGCCCTTGGGAGGAAGAACTGCATGTTAGGAAAGTTAATCTGGGCCTGATGCTCGCCAAACCACTGTCTGTGAGGCTACCTTGTCTTAGAGGAAGGCTTGGAAAGGAAGCATAGCTACTCTTTCAGATCCTGAAGAATGTTCCCAATTGCTGGCAAGGAAGTTTGCATAAGGTCCCTAACCAGACAGGACAAGTATTTGTGCTGTTCCAGTTCTGGCCTCTTCTACTGGGATAAGGGCAGGAGATGAGGTTACTAGTGTCAGCATGATCAGGATGCTGGGGCAATGTTTAACATATGGGCACAGGAGCTCTGTCTCTCTTGACGTACAAAAAAGATCTCTGCCTGGGTGACAAGACTGGAATGGAAAGGAAGACCACAAATTATCCAGTGTCAACTAAGTGTTATCATAATACAGGAAGAGAACTGACTATTAGCAGAAGATTACAAACTAAGCTAAGGTTTAAATATAATAGGAAATGGTATATTATGAATGGACCCTCCTTGCCCCTTTGACTCTTTATTAGTTGCATAACAATCTGCAAGATTACAAACGTATTTGGTCATTATTTCTAGAGTAACTCTGAGTTAAGTTGAGTTCATCCATTAAGTAACCAAAGATAGATAATTGGGGATGAAATTTAAATCCTTCTGACAACTGAGGAATGGAAAGATGGATGCAAGCCTTGACACTTTCATTTAAATCCTTCAGCCTCAAGGCCCATGTTGATTTCATTAGGAATTTTCGTCTGCAATTAATGTTGCAGCTTTGGAAAGGCTACCTTTGTCATGAATCTAGTAGAAAAAGTTGAATAACTTCTCACTTCTCACTGGCACTTCAGGCATGATGACCCTTCCCCAATGCATGGTCTTGAAAAATATTTCAGCAACAAAAAGACATATAGTTTGTCATGTTTTTTCCCTGAGAGAAGATCCTCTAACACAGGGGCGAGCAATTAATTTTCCCAAGGGACCACATGAGGAACTGGGATGGATGTGGAGGACCAAACCAACAGTTCCTAGCTGCGTTCCACTCGTCCGTCCACTTGCCTGCAAAGCAATACTTTGACCAAAGCGGTGGTGGGTGGCTAAGCCCAGGTTGCATCATGCACTGAGTCCCGTCCCCCATCACCTCAGGCTGCTCCAAGCAAGAGGTGAGGGCTGCACAGGGGCAGAAAAATGTTCTCTCTCCTTGCCCTCCTGTGACTGCTGGCCAAATGAAGGAGCACATGACGGTTGCACAGAGCCAGACCCGACTCAGCTTCTTCTCCCGTCCCCTGCGTTGCAAATATTTACATTTGATTTTTAATTTCCAATTGACCTCACAAGGACAGCCAAAGGGCCAGATGTGACCCAGGAACCACAAAATACCCTGGTCTGCTCAAACAGTGTAATTAATCCTTTTTGCATCATGAAACAACACAACTGCTTTAGGCACCAGATTTCATAGTTAGCAACCACTTCATCTATAGCTGATCCAAATAGAAGCCGGATGAAGATGACCATCTACTTATAACATCCTCTTCCTCCTATGTGAGAAAAGTGGCAAGGTGACCAGGCATTTGGTATATTGACCAGACAATACAAGAGCACACAACAGATACAAACTCAATATAAACCACTCCAAACTTGATTGCAGAAAGTACGACTTCAGCAACAGNAACAGAGTGGTCAATGCCTGGAATGTACTACCTGTCTCTGTTGTTATATCCTCTAACCTCCATACCTTTAATCTCAAACTATCCACTACTGACCTCACCTCATTCCTAAGAGGGAATGCATGTGCACAATCGCGCCTACCGTCCCTGTCCTATTGTCCCCATTTATTCGTACTTATTTCCTGTATTCTTACTCATGTTTATACTTATACCTATTATCCTGTAAGTGATTGACAAATCAAATAAATAAATAAAATAAATTTGAAGACTGTAGTTGCAAAACAACAACAACCCAGTAACATCTGAACACTAGCTAATTAAAATCATTCACAAGTTAAATGCTTTCTCTGCCTAATAAATGGACTCATGTTTACCAACTGAGAACACTTAATCTAATGGGATAGGACAGGGCTGGCTACACAGACTCCACTCAACCTCTGCTATGAACAAATCTCTGCATTTAGCATTCTTAGGGCATTTCTCCACAAGGCTCTGATACTATTCCCACATCAATGTCACGCGCCTACCACCTGGTTCTACTCGGGTAGCCAAACTGATTTTCTTCTCGCTTGGCTGTTATACAGCTCAAATGACATTGCTGTTTGCAGTCTGGATCCTGGTGGGGATTGGGGGTAAGTCTTTTTTCTGTTGGGACCTTTTCCCTCATCGCACCTCCCAAAGCTCTCAAGGAGATTTCACAGGCCATCTTCCTCTGGGAAATGAATCATAATCTTTTCAGACAGTTTCATAATCCTCATTTTAAAAATGGCCTAGCCTGGCTTTTCCTGCTGATATGAACAAGATGCATTAAGAATTTGCCTCTACCAGCTTCCCAGCACCAGTGAGTCATCACTGCCTCCACTCACTGTAACCAAATTGAGGGGTTAATGCACTTTTCTCCAGCCTGTGAGATGCTAAAAGCTGCCAGCCTAATTTTGCCTGTCCAAATTCTGCCAGCTAGATGAAAAGGCCGGCAAATGTCATTGTCTTGACAGTCTAATGAAAGCAAGTCAAGGTGCATCACTTGGTCAATTTCCTTCTGACAATTCTTAATGTGGGATGGGGCTTAGAAAGAAGGTGAGCTTTGACACTAGGGCTCTCCAAACTTGGCAACTTTAAGACTTGCAGACTTAAACTCCCAGAATTCCTCAGCTGGCCATGGTGACAGCTGTCTGTCAAACTCTGATCTTCTAGATAAGTTGGCAGAACTCTCCACAAACAATACCTCTTACTTGCTCACACTGACTTCTGCATCTTTCTCTTACTTGGTCACACTATCTCCTGCATCCTCTCGAGCCTTATCCTTCACTCTATTGCTTGATTTGTCTGCCTTGTTTGTCTTGATTGTTCCTCATACTTATTCTAATGCTTGCTGTATTTACTATCACTTGCTCATCTCTCTCACTTTTTTCTCTGTCTCATGTACTGCTTGTTGCTTGCTTGTGCATGCTCTTGATTCTCATGCTCCCTCACTGTCTCACTTGCCTACACACATGTATTGTATTGTCTTTCTCACTCCAACTAAAAGCAGCTGATCAGGGTTGTTGACAAGTGGATTTCCCACTTCAGTTCCATCACACAAACTGTCTCAGGACATTTTTTCTCTCTCTCTGTAAAAGTATTTATCAATCTTGTGTGACAATGCTAGACATGTATAGTTAAGGAGATCATGTAATGCCCTACTGGTGACTTTGCAAAATGCTGGGTCAGGCATCATTTGGGCAAATATTTAATGCCTTATCACTCTTGCTATCCAAACCAAACCAAAAAGCCATGAAGGGAAATCCCTGGAAAGGGAAAGGAATGCCTGCAGCAACTGAAAACAGCCACTAGGAGTGGGCAGATCCAAGTCTATTCCTGATCATCTCTACAGTTGTTGCTGAAGTGCATGTGATGAGACTAATGGGAAAAATGGGAAATGACACTAATTTGAAATTAGACAAATACAAAACTAAGTGTCATAAATTAGGAGGGAGGCTGCTGATGAAATAATTTATGCTGTTCCTTTAGACCAGTGTTTCTCAACTTCAGCAACTTTAAGGATGTGTAGATTTCATCATGCTGGCTGAAGAACACTGAGACATGAAGTCTAAGCATACTAAAGCAAACAAGTCTAATAAATTAAAAATGAAGGGAAAAAAGTTGCTGGGGTTGAAAAACACTGAACTAGGAGATACTCATAATATCCTTTGCCTATTCTCAATGTTCCAAGGTTAGCAGAAATAAAGACAGTCAAATTGTCAACTTTAACATTGTTTATTTGTTTGTTTTTACTTCATTTTAGGGCCACCTAACTCCACAATGACTCAGGACATATAACAGTGAAAAGGAATATAACCCCATAATAAGGAGGAAAAAAACCAGAAAAAAATGCCAAAACCCAAAGGAACTCCACCACCTTCAACCCCAAAGTCTATGAGAACAACCAAGCTTTTAAGTTTGTAAGTTAAAAAAGTTTGTAAAAAGTCAGTAAGGTGAGAGCAGTTGGGCCTCTGAGGATGATGTCATTCCATTAATCAAGAGCCATCATTGAGAAGGCACAGTTCTTGGGTTCTACAAAATAATCTAGTTTAATCAATGGAACTCATAACACATCCCATCTAGCTGACTTCATGGGATGGGGAAAACATATAGAGGTTGCATTCCCTAAAGTAGTTATGTTTTACAGCAGGATTTTATAGATAATAAACCATACCTTGTATTGCACTTGGAAACCATCTTGGCTCCAAAGCAACTTTTAGGCACAAATAATCAGGAGCATTCATTGAGTTTAAAACATAGAATTTACTATTGCTACCTGTACAGAAGAATCTAGTGAACAAATGCTCAAAACTAAATTAGCCTTAGATAATGATCAACAGAGTTCAAGGGGGTTGCATTTGGGTCTCTTGTGCCAACGCACTTACTCCAAACTCATGATATGTTTAACATTGCTTTCTAGTTTGGCCTGCTCTTCTCCAAAGCATGCACATACCATGACATGCTCTTCATTGACCACACTGCTGTATTCTGGATCAATGGAAGCTTCTAAGATGTATTTAAAGACAGGCCCATGTTGAGCACATTACAATAATGCAATTGACAGGAGATCAAAAGGTGAGTGACTGTCTGAAGGGCCTCTGAGTTCAAGAACAGGTGCAACTAGTACACCAGGTAAATCTGTGCAAAGCTCCTCTTGGCCCCACCTGCTCTCTGAACAGTAACTGGGAGTTCAAGAGGATCTCCAGATTCCATACCAGTCTTCTGTGGGGAAGTATAGTCCCACTGAAGATTAAAGATGGAATATCCCCACAACTGGAAGGAGGGCAAATAAAGTCACATCATCTGGTCAATATTAAGTCTTGCCCATCTGGATCTGCACAGCCTTCAGGCACTGTCCAGGACTTCAACAATCACAGATTGTTCCTGATCGCCAGACAGATGATAACCTCACCCACTTGTTTCACATAAATTTTAAAACAGGAAAGTCAAGCCCTGCAACACCCCACAAGTGAAGAGTTATAGATATGATCTCTTACCCCCTGAATCCCATTTGAAACTAGCTATAGTGAAAGGACAACTACTGCAATATGGTGCATCTCACTCCCAGCCCCAAGCTGTCCCAGAAGGGTATCATAATTGATGAGCTCCTGGGAAATCAAGCAATGGATGCACCCTCCCCCACTCCAGCTATGCCATAGATCATTGAGAAGAGTGGCCAAGGTTGTCTATGTACTGAACTCTGGTCTGAAACCCAAGTAAAATAGGTCTAGATAATCCATTTCCTCCAAGGTTCTCTGGAGCTAGAACCCAACCACCTTCTTTAAAAGAGAACAAAATTGTTCAGGATAGGTTCAGTAGCCAAATACCAATTCTCCTTCAAAGTTGATGGTACACAGAAAAGCAGATACCACCATTGCAGACAATTTACAGAATGGAAATGATGCCATCTAAAAATGTCCTAAATCATTCTATAGTTTGTGATATGTCAAGCTAGCTACTGTACTTTGTAAAACATAATTTTATGAATCAAGTCAGTATAAATGGAAAACCAGTTTGGGCTGATGGTTAGGGAATAAAGCTAAAAAGCAGGAGACCATGAATTCAAGCCCTGTGTTAGCCATGAAAGGTGCCTGGTAACTTTGGGCCAGTCACACTCTCTCAATCCAATTCACCTCACAGGGCTGTTGTTGTGCGAGAAATAGGAGAAAGCTGTGTTGGATAAGTTCACTGCCTTGGGTTGTTTGTAAAAATACTATACAATATAGTGCAATATAAAATGATACTGTCAGATAGGTTCAACTTAAATTGATTATCAGTGCCTTGACTCAGCCCTGTAAACAAAATGCCTCTACATTCCAAGTGAGTAGCCTCTTTTATGACCCAAATACCAGTGGATATTGAGGGAGTGTTTGGCCTTTCAGAGTGTCTTCATTTCAGATTTTATCTTGAGACCTTGGAGGTTATAATAGAGAGCAAATGAAGCACGAACAAGATATTTCTTCTCTCTGTATCACATAGTCCAGGCAAGTAACTTGTTAGTTGCAAGCTTTTTCCCAGCATTATGACCAATTGATAGTGTTCTACTGCTCACAGCCTTGTTAGATGAATTCAAAAGGCATTCCTCTATGGCTCAACATTCCCCATTGCTTCATTTAGCCTAGCTAAACTAACAGCCAACCATTCAGCGAGCCAACCATTCAGGGAGAGCAGAGATTGACCTCCTGCCAGTGCACTCTTCCAATGTTTGTGTTGCTCAGCCCATAATAAGGGACACATGAGGGGAAGAGAACAGCATGTCAGCAAAAAGCCCTAGACCAATGTAATGTTCTGGAGACATTGCAACAAGGGGAAGCTGTGGATCAGGAGGTAGGCACTGGCAGGAGTTTCAGCCAATGGGAAAGTTGTTCAGCTCTAAATCCTGCAGAGTTCAAGCATCTCAGGTTGCACATTGGAAGTTTTGCTATTTGAGATTTGGATAGCTGAACTAGAAAAAAATTGTTTGGGCTGCCCACAGAGGACACTAATGTAGGAACAAAGGAATGTAGGGGTGCCATGGGAAGGTTGGTAAAGTGCTGTGTGGAAATGCACCCAAAGTGCCCATTGTTCTTGGTCCATTCTGGGACCACAAAGGCTTAAACAATATCAGAAATCTTATCCTCAGATTATGCCAATCAGAGGATAGGACTGCTGTTGTGACACTCGGCTTATGTTGAAATTTAGGAAGTTACACCAATGAAGTGGCAGCAATATACTATCATAAACTTTAAAGAGAGAGAAACTTTAAAGTCAATATTAACAGTGTGATTGTGTGATAACAGAAGAGGAGTGGCTAATTTAAACATAACCTCTGGCACTTCGGTCAGCAAATGTACAATATACAATCTGAAGATAGTAATTCCTTGAATCTATTGAAGGATTGGATCACCCACAACTTTATAGCAAATCCTGAAACAGCACAGCAGTAAATAATGCTAACTTAGCCAGGAGACGACTCTCTTGATCATCAAGATGGGAGTGGAAGTTTAAGAAAGAGAAATCTGACCTAGAATTAAGGAGAAATTAATCAGTGAAACAGCTTGCCTTCAGAAATTGTGGGTGNNNCATCACTGGAAGTTTTTAAGAAGACATTGGGCATTTATTTGTCTGGCATGGTATAGTGTCTCCTATATGAACAAGAGCTGAATTAGAGGACTCTACTTCTAGTCTCCTTCTAATTCTTTTATTCTATATTCTGTTACTAAGATGCATTGTGTCAAACTCTTTTACTCAACTGTAAGACATACACCAATAAGAAATTGATCATGAAACTTCAGTGATGAGATTGCACCAAGTCATAGCTATGGTAACTACAGGGTAGAAGAATACAATAATGATCACATTGTATTCTCTTTACCACAATTTTCTTTAAGCTATCATACCTCTAGGCTGCTATATTATAACTCCATCATCCATCACTCAACAGGTTTAGTTCATAGTCCCTCCTCAATGCCTCTGGAAAATGCCACGAAGTAGCTTAATGATTTTCAAAACTTTTTTCTTAGGGAAAAAATGTTTGTGTAACTTTTTAAGAATTCTGATCTCCTCTTCCTGTCTCCTGATATTAGGACTTTAAAAAATAAAAACTAGAGGAAACTTATATGCCTACAAGAACATTTTTCTTAAAAGAAAAAAATCTTTATTCAGTTCATACTTTGAATATTGTTCAAAGTTGCTATGCACAAGAGAAAAAGTGAAGTGCTCTGAAGTAGGTGTGAAGTGGCCATATGATCTGTTGAATGACTGTCCAATCTAAGACTAGTTTAAAGATTAAGAATTTTATGATGTGAAATTCAGCAGCATTAAAGCTATCTATTATCATTATGTAGACAAGTCACAAAATTATCATGTTCCTCACTGTAGTGAAATATATATCTATTTAAATTATAATTAATCTGTCAGCTCTAAAAATATGCAAATTTGATGGAAATGAACAATGTAAATAGTAACCCTAGGAGGATAGTGTGATAAAGGGAACATGAAGTGAATGAAAGTAACAGTGATGACTAAGCACAATCATGGAGAGGTGCAAAAATATTGAAGATCTGAGAATAAATTCAGTGGCTGGTCAAATGCTCACAGCTTGAGTTATTAGCTCTTGGCTCCCTCAGTTCATTTAATGTGAGTAATGCAGCTAAGGAGCAAACTTTTTGTATGGTAACCCTATGCTGATCCATCAGTCCGACTCCACTAAAAGTCTTTAAAGTTCATACCCAATGCCACATACACCAAGCAGGAAAGTCATGGCAGCTGAGAATATCAGAAAATTGTCTAGGTAACATTTTGATAAGTAATGGTAGAGAGGCTACACTTAAACATTTTGGGGGAAGTTGCGATCCATTGATGAACTCAACGATGCAAAGTAAATGGGGCTATTTTTTTCTTTCTATTATAAATGACACTATGTTTTTCTTGTTGTTTTCTGTTTCAAAATGATGAGAAATAATTGTTACAATTTTCATCAATAGCAACAAGTTATTGTTGAAGCTTCAAAGAATAGGATTTGGGAATACAGGTGCCATTGTGGAACTAAGACCATGTTTGATGGAATGGGAAATCAGATTTATGGACTTGCTTCCACTGCCCTGTGTCAAATAATGCCACTGTGGTACCTCATCAGATCACCATTATCTTCTATCTTCCAGGCCTATTGATACAACCGGATTTTTTAGATACTTTTGAAAGGTTGGCAGAGATGGGGCTAACCTCACGTTTCAGGGAGTGATGATCCACAGTGCAGGTGCCTGTAACAGAAAAGGTCTGTCTCCTGAGTTCTGTCAGCTGCAACTGTTTGGCAGGTGTGACCTGCAACGTACTCTTCTGCCAGACCTGATGGGAGAGGCAGATGTAATTGAGAAGAAGCAGTCTTTCAAATAACCCAGGCTCATGACATGAAAAGTTTTAGAGGTCAAAACCAGCATCTTCAATTAAACCCAGTAGTCAATGTGGAGCAAAGGTGTAATGTTTGCTGTTGTAGAGATACACCACTGCATTTGTACCAGCTGAAACTTCTAGATATTCTTCAAGGACAGCTTGAAGAATATTGCATGACAGTTGCCGAGCTAGTAATGAGGGGCTATGAGCAGAATCTCCAGTTGCAGGAACAGTTGTAACTGATGCACAACACGAAGCTATGCAAAGGCCTCCTAACCATGATTGCTATCTGCTCTTTAACCAGGAGTTGTAAGCCTAGGAAGACTACTAAGTTGCACACTAGGTCCATTTGGGGCAGTGCAACCCTATAAGTGCTAAATATAGCATGATCCCAGAACTGGCAAGCCCCCAAACCCAGATCCACTCATTCTTAACAAGGTTCAGTTGAAGCTTGGGGTTCCCCATCTAGATCCCCACAACCTCCAGGCACCAGAATAAGACATCAACAGTATGGTTTAATTTGCCAGGGGAGGCATATATAATCTTCCTATGATGCTTGGTTCTACCCTTTTCCTGGTACTTCTAGAGATCTCCACTGCGTGCTGCATGGTGCTGTAACTGGGTGTGTGTCAGTTAGTGTCACCTTAGTACAACATGCCGGGTCATTCATGATTTAAATGTTTTTCAGAAAGCTATACTGTAGCCTCTTCCTTCTTCCCTGGTGCTTCTCCTAGCCTCAGGAAAAATGTTGTGGAATGTAGACATATTCCAATCCTGGGCACTCATCAATCACTCCTTTCTATACATAGAACATAGTTCCTTTCTCCTTCTCCTTCTCCCTTCCACATCATCCCTCCCTTAATGCTGCTTAGATCATTCGCCCCTTACACCTTTTTGTTGCTTCTTTATTTTTATTCTTGAACATTCTTCTCTGATCTTTTTGCTGCATTTCTTTTTCCTTTCTGCTTTCTTGCCTGTTTAACCTTTTCTTAGTCCTATTTCTCATAATTTGTTTTGTGCTATTTTTCTTATTTCGTTTTCCTGTATATAGTCACCCTCCCCCCATCACATGCAAACACCCCCTTCTGTCCATCTTGAGGCCTCAACTGTTGGCTCAGTGCATGTCTCAGCATCTGGAGTTGTTTGAAGAGAGGAAATAAACCCCCTCCATCCCACATGGGCTTTGTTCTCTATGTTTCCCCCCTCCCTCTTTCTCTTTTCCTCTGTTGTTCTTGTCATAGTTGGCTTGGCACTGAGAGGTACAACAGAAAGTGGGGAAAGTAATTGGTGGAGAGACTGATGCTTGCTAGGTGGAAGCAAATAATGTTTGGGGGTGGGATAGGAACCCACAAAGAGAAGGAGTGGGACATTACCTTCTAACTCCCTTCCCCACCTGAATAACCTATATTAAAATTCCAAAGCTGATCTTTAAGGCTTTATTTTCACTAGGCCAATTTAAAGTCAGAAAATATGATGTATTTTCAGGTTTTTCTAAAGTTTTTAATGGGCAAGATGGTTAGAAAGTTGAGGAAAAGGACAATGAAGAATCTGCATATGGTTATAGGCTTCTGAACATAAGCAGTGCTCTATTAGATCAAATCCCTGGCTCATCTAGTCCAGCAGCCAATCCACTGATTGGAACTGAAAGAATCAAAGATTCCTGATCTGGATGTGAGAAACTGATTTTTTTTAAAGAAGAGGACATTTACTGAAAGTACAGTATCTGTGCTTTCAGTACAACTTGAGCCAATTTATCCTAATTCAGGGCTGTCAAACTCTTGGCCCATGGGTTGGATGGGTCACATGCTGGCCACATCCACATCTGGTTTAGCGAAGGGGGGGAAAGTCCAAATACATCACATGATGCCGCCATGATGACGTGAGTTTGCGGCAAGGTTCTTAGGTCACTGTAAAACAGGTGTCATGTATTCTGCTCCTACTTACATTCCAGATTTAAAAGTTGAGAGGGGGAAAAAAGTCATCCTTCAAAACACAACTTAGACCCATTACAGACCCATGCCCAGCATCCCAAACAATTAACTATTCCAGTCATAGGATAGATAACACAGCAACAGTAACCTTACCTCAGCCAAACAGAGAAAGACCCAATCCACACATGGCAGTGGGAAGATGTCCACATAAAATCACCCTAGCCTTTCCATGCATACACAACTGGCCAAGCACAATGAAGCCACAGTGCCCTCCAGTGCATAAACCATCTGGTTGCAGACAGCAAGAACTAGGATTCTCTGTACATTTCTAAACCTTCGTACTGACCAGTTATTCTTTTGTTGCATATTAAACAATATACCACCCCTAAGGTGCTTGCTAACTATCCTAGCACAAAGCTTAGAATCATTGAGACATTGTCAAGTAGTTAGGGAAAGGAGGAACTAGGAAAACCAACAACTGAGGAGCCTAAAATTCTGTGACCAAAGGAATGTGACTACTTGTAAAATATTTTTGATCAGGGCTAATGTAGATGTATTAAAAGGGATAAGTTGAAGGAAACATTAGAAGGAACCAGAACCTGCTGACTTTTTGCTATTTTTGCCAGCAACAATCATTTTAGAGAAGAAGGGGGAAAGTGTTCCATTCATTTACACCTGCCCTCTATACTCAAAAGCCAGTGCTTACAGCAATTATTATGGACACCTGTTGACTCCCAGCTGCTGGCCTAAAGATCCAATAATCTATGTTAGGATCATGTTGGTTACAGTAAGAGCTGGAACTTGTTAATGGACAAATACTCAGATTTTGCCTGACGAGAATCTCAAGATAAATGTCATCCTCTGCAGGCATAGGGGAGAGAAGTAGACCCTGAGTCAATCAGAAATAACATCACGTTATGACTTAGAGCTTGTCCAACCCAGGGTCCATGGCCAAATGCAACCCTGGACACTTGGTAATGCAGCCCCATAAGATATAATAACAATATAAAAATAAAGGAAGTTTGTTATATACATACTTGAACTACATTATATATTTTATATGCTGTCCAAGACCATTCCTCTTCACTCAATGTGGCCCAGGCAAGCCAAAAGATTGAACAACCATGACTTAGAGTGATGTGCTTATTCCTTAAATTGACTCCTGACATACCCCTTGCCTCACAGTTTGATCTTGTTAGTAACTGACTCAAAGGGCATTCATTCTTTCCTTTTCTCTGCCAAGGGATTGACTCTTTCAACATGGCAGATATCACCATTTCATATGTACTCTAAGATGTCTGTGGCTTCAGATGCTCTGGAGCCAGAGTGGGAGAAAGTAGAGGAATTGCTGAATATAAGTCCTAGGAAAACATGGTCTTTAGTCCTGTTCACTATCATTGACCAGACACATGGTAAGAAGGGAAGGGATGCCACTTTGTTAAGTTATATCTGCAAACTCAACAGTACCATGATAAAGTAAAAGACTTGTCAGAATAGCACCAACAATAGAACCATTTCTATAAGGAGAGACACAACTATGGGGTTGCAAATAAACTAATCCTCTTATGCCTTGGGCAGTGGCAGGACCAACAACAGAGTGGCACGTGACATGTTCCACTTCATTTGCATAACTGATTTAACTGAGTTTGCAAAAGGTGCAGGAGACCATGTGGAATGAATTCCTGCTGGTGATGTCCCAAAAGTGATTTTCTAAAAGGCAACTGGACTTTCTTGGTTTTTTGCTTTAAAACATTTTGCTTCTTATCCAAGAAGCTTCTTCAGTTCTTACTGAATCGGTTAGAAAATCTGTGGAAAACTGAATCATGACCTGGATGATTGAGAACCTCCATAGTTGGTGATGTTCTGACCACACGACTACAAGTACTGTGCAAATCTTTAGACCCTGCATGAACTGAATGAAGATCCCATCCTTCAGCATAGGAATGAACTTTTTCCCCTATGATGGCAATAGTTTGTTAGATGAATGAAAAGAAAGAATATGTCCAAAGTGAGTGAAGCACTCTGAGACATCCCCCCCGCCATCTTTTCTGACTGTTTTTCCACTTTTCCAAGTTAATTGGAATATTTGAGTTAATTTTTGGTAGATTACTTTTTTTGAATTAAGCCAAGGATTGCCTGTCCAGTGTTTTTGAGAAGATGTGTAAGGTAGGAGGAAATACTTTAAGCCCTTCCAAGTGTTCCTTACTCAAAGGTTGAAACATGCTGTCCCCAGTCAGACTAAATCTTCTGATCTTCTCCAGTAAGTCCAGCTGGGTTCTTATCCTTCTGCTCTAATTTCATCATATAATAGTCCACCTCTAGGAAAAGAGAAAGGAAGGTTCTTCTGATCTTTCTAGAAACCTAGACATATAGAACTTAATCCTGAAATCCAAGAAATAGCTGTGCAACCTGTTAGTCTTACAGGGGAGCTGATTGGAGAGAAGTCATCTGGTCCTCCTGTTTGGATACTTTATAGGCAGGTCTTCCTTGTTCCCTTATTCTTTTTTCCCCTGAACAATTCCCAATTTTTAGACTATAGAGATAAGTGAAAGCCAGGCTCTTTGAAGATATTGATTGTTCCTTTGCCCAGTTAGGAGTAATGCTCCACATAAGATGTCCTGACAGTAGCTGCCAATAAGAAATTATCTAATTATCTAAATCCACCTTCCTAATAATCTTTGCTAAAGCATGGTTTAATTTTCACCAATTATACCTTTGTATAACTCAGGGGTGTCAAACCGGCAGTCCGCGGGCTGGGTGCAGGCCACGCCCACCCCAGCTCTGTGAATGGGGAAAATGTTACAAAACGTCACGTGACGGCAATGTGACGCAGCAAGTTTGACACCCGAGGTATAAGTAGACTTACATAGAAGAGGGTTTGGGGGGAAACAAAACCTGGATTCCATCTATTCCAATCACTCAGCTTGGAGAGAGTTGATCAGTTTATACCAAGTTGGGTATCTAAAAAGAATTATTTTAATCAAGCAGCCTGTTTTCACAAGTAGGGTTGGGGATGGGGAGTGGGAATACTGTAGGCATATGACACATTTAAGGAGGTTGATATCTTGTACTGCAATATGGATCCTCACGTCCCAGGTTGGGAGGTGCTGCTGGTGCCTGGACTTGGAATATTGAAGGAGAAAAGTTGTTAAGCAAATGTTTGCAAGTTGCTCTTGTTCTAAGACCAAGCTGTTCGTGTACATATCTTTTTCTTATTGGTTTTCTCATCTCTAAATATTATCTCTGTGTTCTACACCACAGGCCAAATAATCTAGCTGAAGGCCTTATCTGAATTTATGAATTCCTTGCTTGGAATTTATACACTACTCTTGGTGTAGGAAGTTAGCACCTACCCCTCTCCTAGAAAAATGAAATATCCTNNGAAATATTAAAAAGGCAGAATATTTTCTCTAAAAAGAGTAGAAACTCAGAAGCAGAAACTCACCTCAGAAGTAGAAACTCACCCCCACCTTTGTTAATGGGTGGGCCATTAAGGCCTGGGCCAAAATACTTTACATAACAAAGATCTCCAGGTAAAGCTATAGCAATTGCTCAAAAGCCCTTTCAGTGCATCATCGAGCAGCAAGGCTCACCCAAGCCTGGAACTCAGGACAGCCTACAGAGTTGCCCCAGCATGGCCCCATGGGAGTCTGACAACCAATTAGAAACAAGCTCCAATTCAAATCCCAACATTGTTATAAAATCCAGGCACTCTCAGCACCTCAGCCCCTTCTTGATCTCTCCCTTCACCTTGAAGTATGTGATCATCCTTCCTTTTCACTCTGGAGCTCCAGGCCATGTGGTCCTGATATTAAACCTTCCAAACAGCCTTCATGTTTCCAGTGTCTTTTTCCTCACTTGGAACTGAACCCAGAAGGATATTTCTTCCAACATTGGGACACTGTGATGGAGCCCAGAATCAGCCAGAATGAATGCCCTGGGTTTGCTGGATTTTGCCAAAATCTAAGATCTCATCCTATGCATCAGACCAACTTTTAGACACTTGGTCACACTGTAGGCACAAATATATAAGCAATTTGCAGGTCATCTAGAACTGGAGGAACCAGTTCTTTGGGTCAAGACTGTTACAGTATCTGTTCCTTAACTGAACCCAGTTGGTATGTTAGTTAGTCTGTTAATTAAACCTCTCGTCCTCTAAAGCTGAAAAAGTTATTTCAGGCTTCCTATGAAAGCAGACTGCAGTGCCCAGTCTGTTTCATCCTTTATTACCTTCTCTAATGAAGGCTTGATAATTTGTTGACATAGCAACATGTAGCCAGATTACTTCCAGGTAATGGATTGGTGGGCTTGTTTCCGTCTCCCTTTTTCTCCATGAGACCTGGATAAAGGATAGAACTGTCTTCTTGCTTTTTTGTTACCAATCATGAACTTTTCCTCTGAAGGGTTACTCTAAGTATTTATGCTGGCAATTAGAGTGATATTTCCACTCTATAGAGTAAAGAACAAAACACCACCCTGCTACTTCCTTAAACCTGCCCTATTTTGAAAATGCACCGAAAAAGCAAAATCTCTGAATAACTTAGGATTCAAAATGTGTAAATTGGCTGGAGGGGCCCACAATTTGGAACAAAGATCAGTAACACTTAGGACAGGACTACTTTCCAGAATTGATATCCAGAAGTGACAATCAACATTGACCATAATGAGTATTTTAGAAAAGTGGGTGGCTCTGGAATTTCTCTTTTGCATTCTACTTTTAATTTAACTATTGCCATTTTTGTGAGCTTATGTGTTCTTTACAATGCAGTAACATGAATCTGCATTACATAGAGTAGAGCAGAGCAGAGCAGAGCAGAGCAGAGTAGAATAGGATAGAATTCTTTATTGATCAAGTGTGATTGGACACACAAGGAATTTGTCTTCAGTGCATAAGCTCTCAGCGTACATAAAAGATATAAGAGATGAATCATGGTCATAGTCCTCATAAATATATTCATCATGAATCATAAGATACAACACTTAGTGGTAGTCATAGGATACTAAATAGGCAATCAAAATCATACTAGGAAACTAAATAAAACAATATAAATCGTAAGATACAAGCACAAGGTTATAGTCATAAGCAGAAAAGGAGATAGGTAATAGGAAGGATGAAAAGAATAATAGTAATATGGTTTGACAGTGTTGTGGGAATTAGTTGTTTAGCAGAGTGATGGCATTCAGGGGAAAACTGTCCTTGTGTCTAGTTGTTCTGATGTGCAGTGTCGTACAGCATTGTTTTGAGGGTAGAAGTTGAAACAATTTATGTCCAGGATGTGAGGGCTCTGTAGATATTTTCACAGCCCTCTTTTT
>AZIM01001805.1:21842-39214 GCA_000516915.1 Ophiophagus hannah | reverse complement strand
CTCAGGAGCTTCCACCGGACCAGCAACCACACCGGCATCTAGCGATTTTGTCTTCCAGAAAATCCGCAAATTCCTCAGCACACCCCTTCAGGTGGACCTCAATCTCCTCCTTCCCTACGAAGTATTTTAGTGATGCAGAGTGTTATTTTTTGCAACAAACACACTTTTTAGAATATATAGTATCTAAGAAACATGGTCATCTTTCTTGGCTGACATCTATCTTGTGCCTGCTTCAGATGTTTTTCTTGTTTTAACTCTAGTGATAGAGGTGAAGCTAAGATTCTTCTCTGAGTGGATTTTTTTTTTATTTAGATTGATCAGCCACCCAACTCCATTGGACTGGAATTGATTATAAATATTATAGTAGTGCTAACTTTGGCAGAAGCTTTTTCTTTTCTTTTAGCAAAGTGACTTTGGCTATTTGCATATTCCATCTTCCACGCATACTATAAGGACCAAAGAATGATATGCCACCTTTATTTCTTTGCTGCTCTGACTGGTTGATTTGATGGGAGTGGCTGTAAATTTAGTTCAAATTCATTCTTCTGTTGAGGCTTGGAGATGGAGGTGAAGATGAATTATCTAAGAACCTCCACTGACTTCAAGTAGAGGTGACTTTATGCTATTGTGAGATCCGACGACATCCTGTGAGGTAGCATAGATTTTTCCCTATCACAGTAACATAATAACTGTTCTAATGAAATTTCTTGCTTACCATTATGATCCTTCAATATCTGGAGTTCTAAAAGAATCACGTGTGTGTTATCTAGCAATAATGAGGAGGTGGAATTGCTTAAACTATTTTTGTTAAAAATATTTCATTTTTAATAAATATAGTTAAAGCAAATGAATACATCTGAAAGTCTAGAAATATGTAAGAATCTAAGCAGTCCTATTAGACCAAACCAAGGATCTATTTAGTGCCACAATATGGGTCACTAAGTGGATTCTTGATAACCAATCAGACACACCAAATGTAGGGGTGTCTTTTTGTTTGGGTTTAGTAGAGATTTTTAGGATCTAAATGTTGTACCAACTAGGGATCATGGGACCTGCAGTCTAATGCAGATGGAGAGCATGGGCCATGAAGAGGCCATCTATTATTAGGGGGAGGTACATATTCTCCTATGGTAATAATGCCTTGAGACATTCTTCCTAATCCCACATATGCTACGACACTACTCAGCAGTAAATGAAAGGTTATTTTCTCTGTCAGTGATGAAAGATGTAATGTTTGTACAGTAGTGAGGCTACTTTGGAAGCATTTGGTCATCACCAGAGCTATACCCTGAGAAGAAAAAATAGTTTTGCTAGTTTGAATCAGAAGGCAGCTGCAAGTATAATGCTGGAACTTTCCCAGCGTTACTGCAATTCTGCCTCACTTATCAAAACATGAGAACCCTTTGTTTTGCATTTTAAAATACATTTCTTTAGCACCTGCAATATTCATGTGAAAATTTTAAAAAGTTCTTAACAAGGTGGCAGATCCACCTGAAGCACAGAACGAGAGGACTGAATGGACGTTCAGCCAGAGCTCAAATGCTGGTATGCACACCTGTCATTTCCATCAAGGCCAGACAGAGCAGTTGGGTGAACAATTTTGAGTTGACATTATGTCTGCCTTTATCCTGTATTATGGATTCCTATATTCCAGGGAAAACTAGTCACAGCTTTGCTTCATTCATCTTCTCAGAAAATTCTGATCAGCCTTGTTGGATAGGAGTTAGCCAAGTGGACTTGATGAGACGGACCTTCTGCTTACCCAGACTTTGAAAATGAAAATTCTTACTAACTACTCTTGGGTCCCTATCTGAATTTACAGAAAAATATTGCAGTGCCCCTTAAAGACATATTGAAGCCTCATGAAGTCAGAGCCTTGCAGAACTGAGACTTTATTGAGGAAGTAAAAGTCAGGCATGGCAGCTGCTCTGCTCATAGAAGCCTGTCTTGATAGGAGTTGGAACTGAAGCCTGGTTAGGAATCCAGTTGTTCGCCAACCCCTCCTTTATGCTATTTCATTAAACAGCACTGGTTGACTCTTTGCAACTGTGAGTCATTTAAAGAAGGCTTTTTTGTCTGCACGACTGGACAGCCTTCCCGTCTGCCGCAAAGGAATTTCATATTCCATCCCCCCCCTCTAAATAGCTTTAGGTCTGTAACAGTTTATTGCAGGGAACAACCCCCACACTCTTGTCTTTTCAATGGGGGCGGGAAGAGGAGAGGAATCCACCCTGCACAGATCAAACCTCTTTGCTCTCATTCCCTGGCAGCTGGGATTCTTAATGTGTTAAGCAGGCCTCTGCTTCACTGGGGGAGAAATCTCCATTTCAAAGCCTGTGTGTCAACTTTAAGTGGGAATGCAAAAATGTCCTATGCAACATACTTTGGGGAGGAGGGAAGGATATGAGTCAGAGATCGATTCATTTTTTAAAAGTTAAATTGATTTTTAAAAAAGAACATGCTAGCTCTGAAAAGGTAACAAAAGTGTATTTCCCTCCCCCACCCTTCTTAATTAGCACTGCAAACAGAAAGGGGGCAAGGGAGCCAAAAGAGGATGGGGTTGAAGAAGTCGAACTGACCTGGAAAGAGGGTAAACATGAAGGAGTTGGAGGGAAGGGGCGGGAGAGAGAAATAAATGAACTTTAGATATTTGTTAAAATACACACATATGTGGAAAAGCGCTTGCCTGACATAAGCCATTCTGACATGAGATGGTCTTTCTTTTCCATAGGCTTCTAAAACCAGAAGGATTAAATTAAGAACAAAAGGGGGGGAGATAAACCCATGGCCCCAACATTCCTTGGCAGAGGGAGCCCACTCTCAGCTCTCCTCTGGTCCACGTTGCAATCTTCTGTCCAGAGGACACAGAAAAGGGGGGGGGTTACGAAAAGTTTGGGTGTAGTCCCTGCTTGTGTGGGGCAAGCAGCTGAAAGACCTTTGCCAAAAAGGGGACTAATGAGATCCATCTGTTGATGTATTTGCAGGGTTCATAAGACAGGTTTAAAGGAAATGCTGAGAGGGGAAAGAACCATGTAGATATAATCGGCTATTTTTAAAAATGGAAAAAGGATGATAACAGAATTTAGAGCTTGGTCCTTTTGCGCAGCAACTGATACCATCTAAATTGGGTTTTAATATGAATTTTAATATGAGCTAGAAAAACAAAACAAAACTGGATCTTGATAAATTAATGGGGAGAGAAAAATGCCCCAGTCTCATAACAATAGGAGGAAAAGGGGGGGAGGGGGAGGGGGGAAAGAGACATTTGTAGTTGAAAGCTTTGGACAAAATGTTGTTCTTGAATTCAGGAGCTCCACTGGAATCTGTGGAAAACACCTCTAATTTACAACCTCTTGCAACCAGATGCTTTGGGAAAAACCCAGTATCATGGCAGAAGGCAAAATACTGTAACTGGAAATAGATATTGACATGTTTCATTGCATAGTAGGCAATACTCAAGTACAAACCATATGCAGTGTTGTTACATTATAACAATTTTTTTAGAAATAAAACCAGATAGAATGTGTTCTTTTTGAATTTTTATTTTTATTTTGTCATAGGTGGACACATGTTTATAGCATTCCAAGGGTCCATCTGGTTCACTTTAGTCACCCTTTGATTTAGAGCTTTAAACCACACTTTTCTCTGATGAAGAGAGAGAGAGAGAGAGAGAGAGAGAGAGAGGGAGGGAGTGTGTGTGTGTGTACGGCGCGCGCGCATACAAGCAGTGTTAAGAAAAATTAGAGGTTTCCATTTCCATCTCATTTTAAAATGCAGGATTCAAAATCAGGAGCCTTTCTTACTTCCTCCCTCCCTCCACTTACCCCTAGTATTATAAATCCCATTTTGCATTATTGTTTCCTCATCCAACTGAATTGTTTCCTTTATGGTCCTTTTGATGGAAAAGGAGTAGGAAATTATTTATTTCTTTTCAAAGTTTTAAAACTTTACACCAAATGACACAAAAAAGCAACTAACACCATTAGCAACACAAAAGCAGTCTTAAGAATGACAATTTGCCAAGGGCAGGAGGGAGGAGAGGCCATCAGAGTCTGCCACAGGGATGAGGGGGGAGATTTGAAATTTAATGGGAGTTTTTAAAAAAGATTTGTGCAACAATAGGTTTCCTTTTTTTCTCTTAACTTCTTCTATGTATCCTTTAGCATCCTGTTCCATCTTTAGACTCCTTGCAAAGAGTGGTTATCATGCTAGAGAAATGGATGGAATTTGCTAGCTAACTTCTAGGTAGGATTAGAGCGCTTCAGTAAAGCCTTTTAGAAACTTTAACTCAGAAATGGCATTTTGTGTTTCTTTATAAATAATTCTGATCCCAATTCCACCCCAATTCAAATTTATTCAAATATACTGAAAAATTTAAAAAGACGTGAACTGTATATTATTTAGAATACTGATCAATCATTTTTCAAATGAAAACATTAATTTTTAAAACAGAAAACATTTCTTCTACCATAACAATTTAGAGAATAATTCTTAATTCTGATTAAAAAATGCTCAGGATCCAATTGTTAAGATTTACCCTTTCAATAAAATGATACAGGCTTGCCAAAATTCTCAACATTTTGGAAGTAAAAAAGAAAAAAATTACAGCAGCCATATCTTTTCACAGCTTGCATAACTGATGCAAAATGCATACGTGTGCAGTCATCATATGCAAGGACTCAAAAAAGATGAATTTTAACATTTGTTTCTAATGCTTTTTTCATAAAATATGATAAGAAGTTAATCTATCTACAGTGATTTCCATGGAAACCTTAGACTGAGATTGTTCCTTAGTGTTGTCGGAAATCAATTCCAAATCAGAGACATTTGATTTAGAAAAAAAATGATTTAGATTTAATGCTTTTTCATTGAATATATTGCTTTTTTGCTATTACAGTTGTTTTATTGAATAATAAATTGTTACTTCTCTAAATTGAGACATTTAGAGAAGTTACCCAAACATCTTTCTTTAAGAGCTGTAGTAGAAGTTGAGAAAAGTATACATCCTCAAAAGAAGAAAATTGTAGATGGCAGAAATGTAGTTAAATTTTCCTCCTATATTGGGGAAAACTGGTAAAATAAGGTTCCTATGCTTCTCAAAAGACAGTATCTTTCAATTGAAAGAAATAATTTCCCCTTAAACTTTCTAAAATGCCACCAAGCAGGTTCCAATAGTAGTTGTTGTTTTTTAAAGCTCTTTTTAAAGATCCTTCTCTTCAAGCAAATATATATTGCGCTGTGAAATATCAATTGCAGTTTTTAGTTACTTTTTAGAAGCTAAATTAAAAGAAATTGCTTTGGAGACGGCCGGCCGTTTGAAAAATACTCAAACTGAATTTGCAAAGAACAAATCTGTTTAATAAAGAAAATGTCATTTTTAAAAAGCTACCTTTTGTACAAAACATCTAGGAAAAAATAGAAACATACAAATGTAACAGAGAGAGAATTCTGCGGCTTAAGGCAAGAAAAACTTTCTTGGAGGTCATAATTCTCTAAAAGAAATAAACATAAGAAAATCTGCACAGCCAAGGCCCAAATTTCAGCAAAGGCGAGAAGGCTCAGCCATCTTCCCCAAACCCACCCCAAATAGACAGAACATTACTTGCCAAACTTTCAACCTGGAAAGGAAAAAATGAGGTGGAAGAAGTGTTCCTGGAAATATATCAAAAACCGTAGCCTGCAAAAGGGAGTTGATGGAAGATGTTTAAGGTGGGTTGGGTGCTGGGAGTGATACAAAACCTGGCTCTCATGAAAAGCTTAGGCAAAAATAGCCTATTAAGGGCCAACCCAAACAGCACACACTCCTGGCTCAGAAAGAGAGGAAAGAAAAGGAAAAAGGGGGAAAATAGAGTTCAAAGAAAAGGAGATGAAATTTTCTTTCTTTCTATGACCCCTCCATACTTTTTCTGAAAAATAAAGTCCTTGCTGCTGTTCTCTTGTTTTTAAATAGAAATATATAATTAAATTTACAGTTGCTATTTACAATTTTAATTACAAAAAGACACCCTTTAATAGTTAATTAAAAACCTAAAGCAAAGAAGTTTAGAACTTGTTTTAATTAAAATGAGACAGTTTTAAATACTTGGGGTTTTTCTCCTTTGTTTTTCTTTTTTCCTCTCCGATTGTCAGAGGAGTTTTCAGCTTTATGTAGTAAAGAAGCCCCACTCCCCAAATTGCAGGGAGTTTTCCAAAGAACATCTCCCCATACATACAAACAGAATCAGCTCAAGGAGGGAAATGCAGGCAGATCTGTTATTTTCTTGAAATTCTGGAGTTGGCAATCTGCTTCCTCCATTTCTCTTCTCAAACAGTAGTCTCCCCGTGTTTGCTGTTAGTTAGCCTGGTATAAAACTTCCTCCAGGAATGAAGGGTTTTCCCAGACCAGATCCAGAAACCTGAAGTGATGCCCACGATCAGCGTCATGAGATACTTGATCATGTAGACAGTGAAGTCAGGGGTCATACGTGGGGTGTATTGAAGTGGACAGGGAATGGCCAAACTCTTACAGTTTTGGCTAATCCAGCTCCGCTCCCAGTGCTCACGGAAGGCCTGTTCATAGAAGTAGCAAGCAATAACAATGGTGGCTGGTACTGTATAGAGGACACTGAAGACCCCAATGCGCACCATGAGACGCTCCAGCTTCTCTGTTTTGGTGCCTCCATGCTTCATGATGGTACGGATACGGAAAAGTGACACAAAGCCCGCCAAAAGAAATGAGGTGCCTATGAAGAGGTAGACAAAGAGGGGAGCTAAAACAAAGCCCCGAAGTGGGTCTATGTTGTTAAGCCCCACAAAACAGACACCACTGAGGAGATCACCATCAATTTGCCCCATGGCCAGGATGGTGATCGTTTTGACAGCAGGCACAGCCCAGGCTGCCAAGTGAAAGTATTGTGAGTTGGCTTCAATGGCTTCATGTCCCCACTTCATGCCAGCTGCAAGAAACCAAGTGAGGGACAAGATGACCCACCAGATGGAGCTGGCCATGCTGAAGAAGTACAGCATCATGAAAAGTATGGTGCAGCCTTCTTTTTTGGTACCCTGTACCACTGTCCGATAGCCATCATCTTGGAAACGTTCATTGCACACCACCCGCTCCTCCAATACAAATCCTGCAATATAAGCTACAGATACCATGGTGTAACAGCCAGAAAGGAAGATGATGGGTCGTTCTGGATAGCGAAAGCGCTGCATGTCCACCAGATAGGTAGTGACAGTGAAGAAAGTAGAGGCACAACACAGAACAGACCAGATGAGAATCCAGATGCGTGCAAAGTGAATCTCCTCTTGATTGAAGAACATGTGTCCATCATTCTTGGTTGGTTCACATGGTGCCGCACAATCTTTCTCTCCAAGAAACTTGTAGTTGAGGTAGCTGGGCACTTTAAGGACTCGTGGGCAGTGGAAAGGGTGGTCCAGAGTGGCATAACGTGGTGGCCCAGCAGTACCCTGTCCAGCAATTGGAGTGGCACTTGTAATCAATGCTGGAGAGCCACCTTCCTCTGAATGATTCTGCCCTACACAGATCTGCTCTGCCCCATGGCGGGGAAAGTTCTCACAGCGCAGTCGTTCTGGCCATTGGAAGCCAAATTTGTTCATGAGGGCTTCACAGCCTTGGCGTGCCCTCTCACAAATGGACCGGCAAGGGGGAATGGCTTGCTCCAAGACAGTGCACACAGGAGCATACATAGAGCAGAGGAAGAATTTGAGTTCCGGGGAGCACTGGACCTTCACCAGAGGGTAAAACTGGTGGACCTCTAAGCCAGCATCCTCTTGGCTGGTATGTCCCAGCAAATTGGGCATGATCGTCTGGTTGTATGCAATGTCAGTGCACAACGGAATGGAGATAGGCTGGCAGAAGCCATGATCGGGGATAGAAATGCCCTTCTCTCCGTGGAACTGGGCCCAGCAGGATCCCAAGAGCAACGGCAGCAGCAGGCAACGGGCCAAGGACGCGTCGGCAAGGCGCATGGTGGTTTGCTCCCCGTCAGCTCTTACGGATACCCGAGCGCTTTTGTCTCCTCCCCAGGACGAGCTGGGATCTGTCACTTGCTTCGGGGACCCTAGTCCTGGCAAAACTTTTTGGGATCAGCCTCGTAGAGCTGAGGGAGGCAAAACTCCACTCACCCAGCGGGAACTCTTCCTTGCCGCGCGTCTCTCCAAGCGCCTTTCGCTTCCCTTTGTGTCTTCCCTCCCCAATTAGTCTGTTTCAAAGGAGGGCCCCCGGGCTGAGTTGAGCTTCGCCCAGCCTTCTCCTCTTTCTCCTCCCAACTTAATCAATTCCAGGCCGGCCCCTTCTCTCCTTCCCTCCTCCCGCCCGGCCGCTTGCATCTCCATCAAAGAGATGCCTAGCCCCCTTCCCAAAATTTATTGTCGCCCAATCAGATTCAAATTCAGGGACCAGCCCTCGTCCCCTCCTTCCTTCCTGGGATTGGTCAGCCACCTCGGGGTGGGGGAGGAATAACGAGATCACGAACCGAAAGCCAGATTTCTTCCTGCCCTGGTATCCTGTGGCTGTTTTAAAGGAGAAATAATTTACCGTGGATTATCATTATTCACCTCCAGTCATAATTAAATTATTAGTAGGCAGATTACCTTAGTTGTGCGGCAAACTCAACTCCCTCCCCCTTCCCAAATTCTAATAAATAACGTGTAAAGGCAGCCATCTCTCCCTTCTGCAAACAATTTCCAACCAAAACACCAAAAAAAAAAAAAAAAACCTGCCTGGAACACACGCTAATGTGTTTCACAGGAGGGTTTTTTTTTCCACCCTCCTATTGCCTGAGTTGCTTTTGTTTCTTTAACTAGTGAAGTCCCTGGTATTTTGTTTGGGGGAGGCCTCTGTTACAACTCACACAATAGATTAGTTGTTACAATCTAGGTAGAAAAATTATTTCTTCTACCGCATATCTTTTCTGGCTGGTATAATGAGGGAGAGACAGAGGAGAGAACGTTCTGCTTATCATTGCTCTTCAATGTGGCAGGCTTAGAGGCTTTTCTGTCTGTATTATTTCCTTATAACAACCTGAGGTTTTCAAAATTAGTTCCTTCAGATTAAATAATATTAGCCTTTGTGATGGGAATGGAGGGTGGGTGTGGGTTAATCATCCAGCTCCTGCTTGAAAACATTTGTCCATCCCTGTTTTAGGCTTATTGTTTCATGGCTTAACATCATCAGGAAAGTTTCTTAGCATTCACCTTGCATCTTCTTTCTTTTAACTTTTATTGTCTTTGTCTTGTTTTGGGTTTCAAACAAAAATATGTCCATCCCATTAACAGCCTTCTAGATATATGGCTAGCTTATTTCTTTTTGGTTTTCTGGTTTGCAAACTACGTATGTCTAATTCCTTTCTTCACTTTTCACAGACCATGGCTTTCCATTCCAGCTCTTTTTCTTTTTTTCGGCAGCTCTTTCCTGAATCAATTCTTGATTCATTTGTGCCCTTTTTAAAGTGCAATGCCCAGAAGTGGACATGGTACTTCAGCTGTGATCTAACCAAAGCAGACAATGGAACTGTTACCTCCTGTGATTTGAATGCAATACTGCTGCTAATACAGATTATAAGTAGTCTGACTACAGTCAAGTATTTTGACTTAATATAGACCTATATAGTAAAATGCTCCAACACTGTAGAGAGAATCCAAATACCAAATGCCCCTGGTGCCAAGTATAAGTGCAACCTAACTCGGCAGCATTTCAAAAGTTACTTCAAACAAAAAAAAAAGGAAAAAGAAATATATTCTTAACCAGAGCAGTACTACTGGTGCTAACTGCCAAAATTAGTTCAAAAAGTGACCCTTGCAATATGGCCTATGACTATGAGTGGGGTAGGAATAGTAAGCAAGCCTTGGACTGGAAGTGCAAAGAGGACTGAATTGGATAGCCCTTAGAAAGAGAAAAAGTTGTGGCTATTTAGGAGCAATGTTAGACAGAGCAACTTGCATTTCAATGCTGTGCTAAGAGTAACCATCTAACCATAAGTCAGTTGAAAACTAACTATGCCATTTGAAATTAACTGCCTCTATTACATCTCTTCTGATTTGATAAGCAAAGTATTTGGCTTGATAAGCAAAGTATTTGGCTGATTTCTCAGCAATATTATCTTTCTTCATTTACACATAATCTTGCTGTTGAGTTTCGCTGTTTAAGAAGACTACAGAGATTGGATGAAATGGTTAACTGCTCTGATCCCTCCTATTACTGGTCACTGGACTATATACCAATAAAAAAATATTTTGAATTCAGGGTTGAAATTAGGGGTGCTCTCTGAGTGTGGTTGTTTCGTTGCAGACAGTACTAGCACTAATGATATTATCCAGTTTGAGTAATGAAAAGTCTTCAAGTCTTCGGTTTTATCTTTATTGTTTGTATATCTGTTTTTAGTTGTNCCTTCGGGAGATGGGGCGGCATACAAGTCCAAATAATTAATAAATAAATAAATAAATAAATAAATACTCAGAGAGCACCGAGGATTCCTCACTGGACTACATCTCAAATATTTGGTGATGAAGCTTAATAATTTTTCACATACTTGGTTATTATTTTCATGTAATTATGGATACCTTATACCTATTGTGATTACTGGGGACAAGATCAAGGGGACAATCAAGATTAATACTAAGTGTGGAAGATCAATGAGTGCCTGCCCAAACCCAGGTTTTTCTCTGGAACAGAAATAGCACTATATATGTAACATGTGTTCCACAAAGTACAAGACTTCCTTATCCTTGTTGCCATTTCTAGTCATGAAAAAATTAGGACTCAAGTACAGTGGAACTGGTGTTGGAACTAGACCCAGAATATATCGGAGTGAATGATTTGAGTCTCTCAGAAGTGCACAGAAAAGTGACACAATCTATGAATATAAGTGGTAGTGACTATAAATGACATAGGCTATCTGATCAAAGCAAAATGATTGATATATATATATATATAATTCCTTCTTGCAATATTTTGATAGGAGAAAGTATGGTTGATAACTATTTTTCTTCAATACCAACTTCTTTCAACAGGAATGATAATGTATAATGTTCAAATGTAGATCTATGATTTTCAGCATTCCTCATCATTAGCTGTATGTCCTGGGAAGGTGATAGTTTTCCATGCAACCCCAATTTATCTTTTGGAAGAAGAATGTTGTGAAAGCCGCAAACAAAATATGTTCTCAAAAGTATACATAATTGAGAGATATACAAGTAGCAGTCAGCAACAAAAGCTCAATAGGCCTTATATCATCAGAATTGAGAAATCAATAACCTACTTCTTATAATCTCTTAAAATTTAATTTATGTATTCAGATTCAGAGTATCTGATTGTAAGATGCTGTGGATAGATATCAGAGATGAAGAATTTGGACCCAATTCTTGATTAAATAAAACAGTCTGTTGCTTTGCAACGGTTCTTTTACAATCCAGAGCATAGCAGCCTGAAATCTACTCCTAATTGCCACTTCCTTAAGACTTGGATCTTTGCAATATTGGTGAGTCAAAAGGAAAAATAATGTGGAAACAGGAAAAAAGTGTGTACAATTCCTCAAATGCTGAAAGCACCACAAAGCCTTGGAATTAGACAAGTCCTGTACCCATTGATGGCTACTGAGTTGAATCTGCCATATAGCTCCTAAGTTTATTGCCATGATATAAAAACTGATGGATCAAGTAAAAGGTATTTCTCTTGCTTATCTTTTTTATCTTTTATATGCACCAAAGTCAAATTCCTTGTGTGTCCAATCACACTTGGCCAATAAAGAATTTTATTCTATCCTCCTTGTACTTTTATTTTTAAAGTGGTAATTAGTATGTGTCTAACAAAGAACTGCTTCAAAATCTTTACTCCCAGCCAACCTAAATCTCCTCTTTCCCCCTTCCCTTGTTATCAAATTTTCAGAGACTGCCTGGACACGTCCCTGAAGTTTTCTTGGCAAAGTTTTTCAGAAGTTGAAAAACTACCTCTTTTCTAGGACTGGCAGAAGGTGACTAGCCCAAAGTTGTCCAGCTGCGTTTGTGCTTAAGACAGAATTAGAACTCACAGTCACCCAATTTCTAGCCAGATGTCTTAACCACTATATCACACTAGCTCTCCTCTGCCTTCTCTTTACCTTCCTATAATCTCTTGTAAATGAGAAAGAAGGAGTTTGGCTCTTTAAAAGAGCCCTTTGAATGCAGATGCTGTTCCTCACTTATAATTGCCCCTTTTCTTTAACAAAGAAGGCCCATTACTATTCCTTTCTTTCTCAGGGGCACCTCTGTGCAAAGACAGTCTTTCACACATTGGTGTAAAGATTTATTTGGTGTAAAGATTTATTTGGAAAGCACATAATTTAGACTGGAAAAGAAGGAGGCTGGACATAATTATGCTAAATTTAGGGGCCATTACCAAACAGATCTGAAAGCAACACTGATTGCATTTTAATTACTGATAATGTTATGTTGGAATCTTTCATGCCTGTTAGAGAGGTGGGATGAGGATCTGAAAGGCAAACCAATATTATCAGAAGATAAACTTTGGGTTGGAAAATATGCAATTATGATTCAATTATTAAATAATTATGAAATTATGATTGATTAGATATTAAAATAATGTTTAATACACTAAGTTGTAGTTGTATATAGTGAGATGAATACCGGTATGTAGTTTTAAACATCTAGCAGTTTTAGTCCACACTTAAGAAACACTTCAATCTTTTTGAAATTTTAAAAAATAAAAAGAATGATACATATTTTATTAATTACTCATTATCATGAAGACTGGGTTAGATCCAAACTAAAGACACATGGAACTACTTCCAGTTGAAATCTAGACAGATTGGTCAAGGAAATTAAGTCCAACTAATTTTCTAGGAATAAATAATTTAGTGAGTCTCCTCTTTGGGGGAAAAAAAAGTGGGGAGACAGATTGACTCCTAATAAAACATGTCAGGATATTTTTACAGGCCTAGATCCTATCCATAGGGCTATTTTCTTGTATAAGTTCCACTAAAGCAGATAAATCCCACAATCAATTATTTTAGCCCCTGAAGTAGGATAAGCCAAAACTCTTTCTCCTTTCCCATGGCAGTAAAAAATGCAACAGAAATAAATTAATAATTTCAGAACTTTCTAAATCAGCCACTTGATGTGGCAGCAGATGCACTATGCCTGCCTTGTTTTATTACAAATGTCTGGTGGAAGCTTTATTTCTGATCAGAATTGGTTTTCATATAACTCCTGTTCCCTTGCTTGCCCTACAGAGTCTCTTCCCAATAGGACCCTAAACTGGGGTAGAATCTGGTATGTGTAATAGGATCAGGCTGTAGCCTTTCTTTCTGAACAACTGACCCTAAGCCTTTCTTCCCTTATCTCTCCCTTTCTCTGCCAACTTAGCCTCTTCCTTTCCCTTCCCCCTCCTGCCATCTTGGCTTACCCTCAACCTCTTATCTTCCTGCAGTTGTAATTCTTCCCCTGTCATATTTCAAGTCCTGCTCTTACTTCTCTCCTGCCTGACCCAAGGCTTTTATCTGGGCCCATTTTCCCCTGCAACTTGATCATTACCTTCCACTTTGTGCTATCTTTCTTTCCTCCCACTTTCCAACCCCCCCCCCCCCCCCCCCCCCNCCCCCCCCCCCCCCCTTCCCCCCCCCCCCCCCCCCCCGCGCAAACAGCCAGCACCAAGCTAGGCTTTTGTCCCTGGTGTAGCTGACCCCAGTAAAGCTGCTTCTGTGTTCTTTGAAACTTTGCTGCCTGTTTTGTTTCAAGCTTTTTTTTTTTCCATTTAAAATAACCCGGGCTGGGGCAACCTGATCCAATTCAAACTAATCATTCCTCAGTTCTACATTCCTAGAGACAAATGAATTGCCATTCATGACCACCATAAAAGGTACGGCTACTTCTGATACAAAATGACCAGGAAATAGGACCAGAATTCTTTAAATGTTCTATATGATGTCAGATTCTCCTCCCCCCACCTCCCACATATACACATACATTTTCTTGCTAGTGATATTTAATACTCGTCCATTATTGCACTGTTTCTTGATTGAGGGGAGGACCCTTTTGTCTTTTTATTGCAAGCATAATAGTGTAAGAGCAATGTCTTATTTTGCAAAACTGACCTGATTAAATGCAACAATAGCTTAATGCTGAATTGTATCTCTGATTACTACTTTTACCTCCAGGTCTTCACTTTCTTCACGTAAGAAAGTACATAATAAACCAAGATCAAATTAAGAACCTGATCTCCAAGCATATAATGGGAATCCAGATGGAGAAATAATATCTTGAACACCACTCTTATTGCAATTAATACACTCACTGTTCCTGCATTCCTACAAACCATAGTTTATTTAACTAGGGTTTATTAAATAAACTGCAGTTGGCTAGTTTCCACTATACTTTGGCTTAGCTTGTTTTATAAATCTAGCCAATGTCAGACTAAACTTCTCTCCACTATGACCAGGCTACTTCTGAATATAAAAGAAGCATGCTGAAACTGCAAGAAATCTCTAACCTAATTATCATGCTAACCCTTCTTCTTAAGGAACTGTTTTATTATAAAATATTTTGAAAGGCAAATTCCCAAATAATTGAAGTATGGTTACATAATAATGTGCCAGAATATAGTGCTCTGTCGAGCAGGTGATGGCCAAACCATGAATTAGCCCAGTCAAATGCTGGACTACATCACAAATCGAGAGAGCCCCCAAAACACAAATTATAATAGTTTTTATACATTATTATACAAAACAAAGTCACATATTCATTAGCAAACCATAGACAACAAGCAATAAAATATTCACACCCCTGGCGAAGGATGGTCCTTCCAGAAGATGGGTTCCTTAGGAAAACATTACAGCCCTCAGCCTTTTGTCCCTAACTGATAAGGCTGATAACGAAGTATGCAAAACTTTCTGGCTAGTTTATCTGCAACAGGAAAGGGACTTTAGCTGGACTTTAGCTGAATCAGCTTCTGGACTGGTTTGAGTTCCTTGATCAGGCTATCAGGTAGCCTTCTAAGAATTATAAGGGTAAGGATGTGAAGCCCAAAAATGAAACATGAGGCCCCAAGAACAGAAACATGAACATTATTCAACAAAATGGTGTTTTGTTTTGTTTTTTGGTTAAAACTAGTTATATCACTTTTACATAGGGATGGACAGGTTTCAACCATTTTTAATCTACTGTACTTCACTTCCACCAAGTTAGAGACAGGTCAAAACTGACACACTTTTCAAATGGAGGATAGGCAAGCCCATTTGCTGAGCAGTATGGTTTTCTGTAGAAAGAAAAAGTATTCATAGAAATACAGGGAGTCCTTGACTTACAACTGTTCATGTAGTGACCAAAGTTACAATAGCAATGAAAAAGGTGACTTATGTCCATTTCTCACACTTACGACCTTTGTAGCAGCCCCATTTTGATCATTTAGATGCTTGGCAATTGATTCGTATTTATGATCGGTGCTGTGTCCCAGGCTCATGGGATCACCTTTTGTGACTTTCTGACAAATAAAGTCAATGGGGAAATTGATTCACTTAAGAACCATGTTACTAACTTATCAACTGCATTGATTCATTTAACAACTGTGGCAAAAAAAAAGTAGTAAAATGGGCCCAAACTCACTTAACAAATGTCTCACGTAACAACATAAATTCTGGGCTCAATTGTGGTCATAAGTCAAAAACTACTTTGAGCATATTGGGGCCTGTAGTATGGTAAAAGAATGTGATCCTTTTGTGCAAGCAATTCTTGTAAATAACTTTCATTTCTGCATTTCATTTAGGCAAAAGAAGAAGAAAAACTATTGTTTTTAGAAGAATTGATCTTTTGCAAAACAGAGTTTGAGTTCAATTCTACTTCTGGAACTGAATCACAGACTGTATGTTGCTTCATGTTGCTGTTTTATGTGAAACTTTTCAGGCGTTCTCCATTCTTATTGTGGTGAGAAAAAAAATGTACTTGCATAATGCTGGAACATTCTTGCATTCCATTCCATCCTGAACTGAGGCTTCTTGGCTGAGCATCCCTCTACAGTGGGCTGGGCTGCTTTTATTCTCGTCTTCTTTTTATCCCTGGGGCAACACCAACCCACAGTTACATACTCAGCTGGGTTCACGAAACACAGAAAACCCTAATCCTAGATTAACAAATCACAATGGCACATTGCATCTTATGCTATATTATTAGCATGAAGACATTACCTGATTCACACAACATGCTGGAACAATAGCTGACTTCACCTAACACCATAATGCTTCAACTAACTGAATTCATTTTAGACATATTTAATATTTTGTATGTACCTATCCTTGATTGTCTTTAGAAACTATCAAATATCAAAATCAGAAACCAGAATAGTGACTGTCAGTCTGGCTTCCTTTTTGTACAAAACCTAGAATTAGTTGTAAAAGGAAAGCAAGCATTGTAACGACTTCTGTCTGATGGAAGTAATCAGATTGCTTTTATGATTTTGCTGAATAGCAAGAGGCCTTATGTTCCCAGTAGTCCTTGAGCCTTGTTAGTGAGAGGAACAAGATTGCTTTCTTTGTTTTCTCAAAGGCTTCACCCTGGCAGTGAGATGAAACTCTTTGCAGCTGCTTCTCTAGTCAGTGAAGGATCCTGAACTGGTTGTCCTCTATTGTCCTTCCTCAGGACCTTACTATGTGTAGTATTTGGGGTTTAATTGCTGATAAAAGCTTCAGAACACTCTAATAGGAGAAAGCAAATGTACCATATGACTCCTGACTCATTAAAACAGACATGACTCTTTCCAAGAAGGCACATAGCTGCTCCAGGGATATGAGAAACCTATATAATGCACTTAACCAACCATGTCTGTATTTGCACAAATTAGCTAACTAAAATTTCAACCCAAATGCCAGTTTTGTATGACACTGAATCATAATTTAACCACAAGAGGTAGGCTAATAGAAACTAGAAGATTAAATTGTACTTGACTAGTTTGTGATTTAATCTGTCATGCAAATAACGTCAGTCACTGGATTCATGTGTCATGCTAAACTGTTATATGCTTGGTTTGAATTAAGTCTATTATTTGAACTCCAACTATGATTTACAAACTATGACTTATGAAAGGAGTGCAAAAAAGTGATACTTGGGTTCTGCGTGCAGTCTGCAAATATTCCTTTTGCCATCCCCATAACCCACTGAATGGTAAGTCCAAAAGCTCTCTCTCTCTCTCTCTCTCTTTCTCTTTGTGCCCAGAGGAAAAAGCTCTCTCTCTCTTTGCGTATATATGGAACTTGATTATGAGCCATGGTGGCACAGTGGTTAGAGTGTAGTACTGCAGACTACTTCTGCTGACTGCTTGCTGACTGCAATTTGGCAGTTTGAATCCCNATCCCACCACGCTCAAGGTTGACTCAGCCTCCCATCCT
>AZIM01001804.1:135702-150757 GCA_000516915.1 Ophiophagus hannah | reverse complement strand
TTATCTTTATTGTTTGTATATCTGTTTTTAGTTGTGAGCCGTCCCGAGTCCTTTGGGAGATGGGGCGGCATACAAGTCCAAATAATAAATAAATAAATAAATATTAGCTAGGGAGCATGAAAGCTTTAAAGAGAGCATTTGTCACATTGTATTTTATAACCACTGAAGTGGCTCTGTATCATTCCAGTAAGTGGGAATTATCATTGAGAATGAACATGGCATTTTCTCACCAACATCGACACTCCTACTCCTGTCATCGTGAAGTGATAATTACTTTTCAGAACAGAATGAACTGAAAAGAGACCTGCAAGGCAACTCTTTATAGGGAGCACCAGACTGTCTTTTTTCCTGCAGATAATGTGGTTCAGTTAGCAGGTCATTTGACCAATAGCCCCACTATAGCGTCTGGTGTCAGATTTCTTCTGTGCAAATCTATTTTGTTCAGTCTGTTTGCTGACATTGCAGTTCCATTAAAAAAAAGTCGCAAGAACAACCTAATGCGATTTAAACTTTTTTGACTTCAGACAGGCACTTATGTTCCAAGGTTAGCTTTCCTTGGATTACAGCTTTCTTGACCTGTTTAAATGACTAAATAACAGACGTACAGTAATACAAGGAGTTCAAGAATTCTGATCTTGCAATGATGGCAATGCATAGGCCTTCTCTTAGGAGTGGGAGAAATAGGCAATGTCATATCATCATCTTCTTCATCATCATCATCATCTTCCCTGTATAAGATTCACTTTAATATATTTTATTACTGCAATTGTGTATTACAACAGCTTTATAATTCTTACAATTTTATTGCAGATCTGAGTTGTTTGTTGCCTAGTAAACAAAGAATTAAAAGCCACTTGAGATTGTCAATCCTGTAACTCTGGATAGTACAGACAATTATTGTATTTCAGAATAAATGTATGTGCTATATACTGTACATTAAGTAGGACATGAACCGTAGCATTTCGACAATAATGTTTGGATATGCTTTCTTTTATAAGCAACACTGGATCTGGTAAATTTGTATTTGTGTTTCCTCAGTGCTGCTGCTTCAAAAGGATGTAACACATTTCAAATTCTTGAATTAATGGAGTGCTCAAAATTGCCACTATATTTTTGTCATTATAATTGTATCTATGAACTTGAAAAATATTGTTTTTATTGTAACTGTAATTATAAATGGTAAATAATTACATTCTCTTTCAATTGTATTGTTTTTAAAGGTAAAAGATGCCAGTTCACTCAGGCTCTCCTCATAGGATTTAGTTTTTAATTCCAATGATCTGTGTTGCTCTGCTTGCACCTGCATTTGTCTGAATCTTAAAATTGGGTGCCCCAAACTGGCTTCAGTAGTCAAATGTTTTGCTTTGTTTATGGACTATAGCTCTATTGATAGCATGAAAATTGTGTTAACTTTTTTGACGCGCAATTCACATTGCTCACTCATATTCAGCTATTGTGATCAACTCCTAGAGGAGATCAACCCTGACTGCTCNTTAGAAGGCCAGATCCTGAAGATGAAACTGAAATACTTTGGCCACCTAATGAGAAGGAAGGACTCACTGGAGAAGAGTCTAATGCTGGGAAAGATTAAGGGCAAAAAAAGAAGGGGACGACAGAGAATGAGGAGCTGGATGGAGTTACTGAAGCAGTAGGCATGAGCTTAAATGGACTCCAAAGGATGGTAGAGGACAGGAAGGCCTGGAGGAATGTTGTCCACGGGTTCGCAATAGGTCAGAGACAACTTCGCAACTAACAACAACAACAATAATCCAAAGACTCTTTCCAAGACAATTAACATTGTCATGAAGCCCAGTATTTTGCACTTTCTATCTGTACATCTATGGAGATTCTCAATCATCCAGGTCATGGTTGTCCCAAAGGACCCAAAAGGTAACTGGATTTACTTGGGGTTTTTTTCCTTGAAAATATTTCACTTCTCATCCAAAAAGCTTCTTTGGTTCTGTTGGAAGCTTTCTGGGTGAGAAGTGAAACATTTTTAAGGGAAAAAAAACAAGAATGTCCAGTTGCTTTTTGAAGAAGCACCTTTGGTATTTCTACCTGCATATAACTACTACATTCTCTAAGTACTAAATTCATTTGTTTTCAACTTTGAAGCATGAACATTCATATTGAGTTTTGATGCTCTTTTCTAAAGCATTGGTTATCCCATCCTGTTTTTATTCAACACACATTCCATTCTGTTTCAAGGTATCAGTGAAAATATTGAAGAATCCCAGTTCCAGGATCAAATACGGTGGCATGTCATTTTGTTACTCTTGTCCATTTCAACAAGAACGGAAATGTTGATGATTTTACTATAGTTCTAAAAAGTATATGTTAGCATATGGAAAACATGAGTTGGAGGACATAGATCAGTATGTGTAAGCCTAATCCACACTATGATTTTTGAAATTATTCTGCAAATCTGCCACAGGAATGTCAAGGAAAAAGCTTACGTATGTAATTACTTCCAAGTTGCATTAATATAGATCCATGTCTGGGTAAACATTTTCATGGACTTGTTTAAAAATTCAATCATATTACCAAATAAAAAATAAGCTCAAAATAAACTCAAAATATATCACTGAAGTATGTATATATTGTTGCTAGTTTTTTATTGCTTATTGGGGGAAAAGCATCTAGGTCAGAAGTAAGTGTTAACACACTTTTGACCACTTAGCATGTGCAAATCATATTGCCAAAATGACCAGATTTGATCTGGCAATTTTGTTCTGCATTCCACTCACATGTATATTTTAATAGTGTGTGTGTATTTAAACTGAGATCAGTGATATATGAAAACCCTAAACAACAGGGAATTTCTTGAGAGCTACATACATCTAATAAAGAGCTGTTCTGTTAAATATATGATAGGGAAAAAAATTACAATTAAGGATACAATTTTGTACACACTCATAAAAAGATTTTCACAAAAAGAAATGTTGAAAATTTGAGCTTTCAGATTTCTCTGGTTCTACAATTTGATTATATCCAACAGCTTTATTTATTTGGTTCTTCTATTATATTTTATCTTTCTTCTCAATGGTTTTGCTATTATTCTAATGAGTATTCCACCTTTAAGTGATGAATATATTTTCCATATGTAAGACAGTTTTAATCTAAATGAAAATATGAAACAAGGTTTAAAATTTAACATACACATGTAAGCATCCAAGCTGCTTAAAATCACCTTTAGGTGAAATGGATGACACATAAGTTTAATAAATAAATAATTTTTTTAGAAAGTTATTTAGATCAAAAATTCACAAAATGGGAGATAGTTAAGGATATACAGTAGTCTGAAATGGATTTTTCATGTACAGTGTCCATAATGTACAACCTGGATATAAAAGATGGTTTTCTTATAATAAATATAAGATATTTTACACAATAGGGATATTTGATGCACATAATGTATTGCTTTATCAGAAAGAAGCAGAATGTAAATTCAGCATCTCATCACTGTGTAGTGTTTCAAATGTTATTTTTCTCTATGGCCAAATTCATATTTAGTGAGGGAAACATTACACATGTGTAGATACCAGACATCTTCTTGTTCGTTTACACAATAAAAAAAATTGAAGTTTCTTAAGCAGTTTAATCCAAACCTCCTAATTTCCTAATTCTAGAAGTGAATTCGTCAGCTGGCATCCAGTAATGAAAATAACAGAAAAATAAAAATTAAAGTACTCTATTTTTAAAAATAGTTGCCTCTTTGCAAGTAGGCCTCTCATGATTTTATGAAGTGTTTAGACTTAAAGATATAATTTTAGACCATGTAAATAAAATGACTAATTTTTATAGCTGAGCCATGGGGAAGAGAGGGTTTATATAGAATAAGTGTCAATTTGCACATCCCTGAAAGAAAGGAGTGATAAAGAGTAAATATTGCATGCATTTCTTTTCAAGGTAAATGGTGTGATCCTCCAAAATAGAACCTGTCACACCACGAAGCACCATGAAGGACAAAGATCCTACTACTCCCTAACATGAAAAGCTTAGAAGTTGCATACCTCAAATATAACAAAATGAAGTAAATTTTTGTTGGTCTATACAAGTAAATGATGATGTTGACATAAAAGAGACATTGACAAAAATTTACAGTCATAATAAGAGGGAAGATTTAATTCATAGAGAACCTCAGAACATTAAAATCACAAGGGCTAGTAGATTAATGCAGTACATTTTTTTAAAAAAAGTACAGCTTCTGTTGGCAAATATTCTAAGCAGAAGATATTACGTATAATAAACATATTTAATATTAAATATATTTACTATGTATAACATATTGAGACATGAAGTAACATCAAATGCAAATAGTTGCAATCTTATGTAATCAAAATATAAACAACAATCAATAGTTTATATTTTTATTCCAAAATAAGTTCCATGAGGTTCAGTAACATTGATTATTGCTTGACCCTTAGAACTTTATTCTAAGTAACCAAAAGCTTATAATGATTCCTCTTTGAATTATTTAAAAGTTTTGTCACATATTAAAACCCCAAAATGAAGTTCCTATTATCACTACATTGAAATCACTGCACTCTTTAAGTGTTTGTGTTTCCAAACAAAAAAGAGAGAGAAGTAGTCAGACAACTGCGCAGAAGTAAATTCTGTGTAAAGATTATGTCTGAAACTGATTGGAAATTCTGGGTCATGTTTATTTTATTTATTTTATTTTTATTGGACTTTTATGCCGCCCTCTCTCCCAGAAGGGACTCAGGGCCTCATGCTGGTGTTATGTCTCTAGGTAACTGGATTAGATTTTATGAAAAAGGCACTACCAATGCAAATTAACTGCAGAATTGATTGCAATAACTGCTTCCTTCCACTTCAAGGTGCTGCTTTTAACTTTTTAACCTTCATGGCATAATACAAGGTTACTTGAGGGACTGCCACTCCCTAATTATATCTGCCAATCCTATCAGATCTGGCAGAAGAGATATCCCGTGGGTCCGGTATGTTAGGGAATTACACTTGGTGGGTCCCTTTAGTTTTGCTATGGTATCTGTTTTATGGAATATTATTTCCCCCACATACCTCCAAAATGAAATTAGCTTCATTACTACTTATTTTCTGGAAGTCCCTCAAGTTCTAGTTATGCCATCAGCCTTCAGTGTCCCGGGGGAACAGTAATCTTGAGGTGGCTCCATTATTCCTGTTAACATCTAATCTTTTGTATGCTTTATGATCTTTAAAACTTTTTAATAATGACTTTTAAATACATTCAACATTACATATATTTCTTAAGTGCAGCCTATAGTCACTTTTTGTGAGATAGGTGGCCATATGAATATGATAAATAAATAATTCTTTTTTCACACAGGTTACATGAAGAATATGAAGCTGTGTATTTCATAGGAGTAGCAGAAATAGTAAGAGACCACTGATCAAAAGGTAACACTGATCAAACAAATTATGTGGATTTGTATTCCTGATAGATTTGAGAAACTTTTCTTCAAACACACCTTTGACAGTGAATATCTAATAAAAATCAAAGTAAATGCTTGTATTTCATGAAAGTCACCATCATAACTATCACATTTTTTGCTTTTTTTATTATTCAAAAGATAGAAAACCTCTAAAGAGCATTACACTTCTGAATTAAGTGGACTTCTGTTATCAATATGGAATTTTCTGAAATATTTAGAAGAACTGGGGTAAAATTTTTGGGATGTTTACAGTACCTTAATGGACAACTATGTTACTATGTTTTTCACTGGGTTTCATCACTGATCATGAAACTAAGGCTACGTAATTGAGGATGTTCACAAAGGATTTGAGATGGAATTCTCTGCAGCCCTTCTTGTGGTAAATAGATTTGACTTTCCCACCTGTCCTCAATTAGCAATCCAGGTATATTTATATAAAGGCACAGTAACACTTCTTTTTTTCAGTAGCTCTTTTCACTTTTGATTTTGGAAAAAAAAACCTGTAGAAAAATTTTAAGCCAAGATGGTAGAGTAATGATCAAAGGAACCTGTAGCATGATCTATAGCTTAACCTCTGGACTGATTTGTAACATTTGTAGCATTTTGAAAGATGTTTTTGGCATGTTCCTCAAAGGTCAAGCAGCCCACAGCTAGAAAAGATGGTGTATCTCTGAAATAACTACTTAAAGACCAGTACTATGTGAGAAAATGCTTGTGTCTACTGCTGCTAGCAATTCCTATTTATTGTGGGTCTGCTGATACCGACATCTGCTCTTTACAATAGAGAAACCATAATTTGTGTGATATAGTACTATACAAACTGAGCACCAGGGAAAGGGAAAGGGAAAATGAAAATGTTAGAGGTGGAAAGCATATTCTGAGAATTCTGAGGTATTCAACAGCGAACTTACCACTTTAGCATTTTTACTCATGCTTTATGTGGCCATGACTCTATTAAGGCTTCTGTTATGATTATAGATTTAACTTTGCTGTGGATCAGGATGTTTACAATAAGACAGAAAGACAAGTTGTTCTCTTGGGAACAAAGTAGTCTAAAAAAGATGCAACTCATTTGTTACACCTGCCATCCCTGGAGCTTACAATTACACTGGACAAATGATGACAAATTGAAGGACTGAGAGCAAATTCTGAGCTCATGCTGCTTACTATCTGGGTTTGGCATTTCACGCTGCTGGCAATATAGGAATATAATATGTTTGAAACAACGACTTTAGTAGTTTTCTTTTTTTCTCCCACTAACAAATTTCATTTTTATCACTAGAAAATTTTTTTTTTATTAGCAAAATACACAAAAGAGTAAAAGAATGTCCTAAATTATGAATTAAAAATGAAAAGTGGAAAAAAACTTATAGAATATACAATATATTTTCAGATATACATATTTCAATAAATTGAAGCCATATCCATTATGTAAACCTTATTATTGTATACACTGCATAGTTGGAACCATATTTGTCTTTGTGAAGCTGAATAGATCTTTTGATTATAAGCCCATTTTTTATCCAGCTATCAATTCCCATGTGGTAGAGATGAACTTCAAAAGAATATAAACATTTGAAAATATTAAATCTCAAAGTTGTGTTAACTTTTTATCTTATTTATTTATTTTAAAAATCACTCTATCTACAACAGCATAAATTCAGTGAGGTTATTTGTAAAATATATCTTGTGGAAAATGAGGTCATCTAAAAATCTATTGATTTTTTTTTAAAGTCATCTTTTCTATTGGTTAAGAAAAACATACAAGAAAGAAATACCAGAAAAAGATACAGGTAGTCCTCAACTTCAGGGGATCACTTAGTGATCATTTGAAGTTACAACAGACCTACCTTTGGGTTGCTTATGAGTCAGACCCAAAGTTCTGATGTTTGGAACTTTGGCTCAGTGATCACATGACCAAACTTAAGATGCTTGGCAACATGGCTACATTTCCAGCCATTTCCAGCATCCCTGGTCACATGACCATGTTTTACAATCGTTTTGAGGAAAACCAGAACTTCTAGGTTTTGGAAAAACCTAGTGTGTTTGTTTAACCACCATGGCATTTACTTAATGACTGCTGCAGACATACACACACATGCACACACGCACACGCACACGCACACATATACACACACAAACATATTGAAGTAGTTTGACAAAAAATAAAAGACAAATTTAAAAATATTTTAAAAATATTATACAAAGGCTATTCTGGTAGCCTCCTTTTGTTATCTCCCCCTCATTTTTTTTTTGGTCCAGTCACTAACTCCTTTTTTTATACTTTAGTTTGAACAGTATTACTCATTCTGTTTGGATCATTGTTGTTGTTATTGTTTATTATGGTTGACCTCACAGGCATCCCAGATGTTTAGACTTGTTTCATTTTTACTAATTTTGTATTCAGAAAAGTAACTAAAAATCTTTGATTACTTTCATCCATTGCCCTAAGGAGCTTAATGGTTGCATAATTATTAATATTATAAGTTATAAAGGAGGGAGTGGACACCCCTGCCATGTGCCTATGCTTGTGGAAAACATGCAGAGGGTAATCCTGAGTTTTTGTAATTTTTTAAAATCAATGTTCTAATTACTCCTTTGGTGTTTATTTTCAAAAAAGAGATTTATTTTAAGTTCTTACACTTATATTTAAATGTTATTTTGCTAAGTATTGAAGGAAATTTACCCAGTGCTATCAAACGTGCCAGCCCCAAAGGGTCCAAATAGCCAAAAAGCAGTTAAGAAGCAATTTCTGAAAGTGATTAAGAAATGAGGCTCAGTGAGAGATCCCAACCTCAACCACTAAATTGTGGAGTGCCTCAGGGTATGGTACTCTCTTGGTTCATGAAACTTTTGGGCAAAGTCATGCATAGCAGTGGTGTGAGTCAGTATGCTGATGTTACTCAGATATATATCTCTGTGTCTGCTCAAGTAATCAGTGTTGCCAATGTGCTGTATTGATGCCTGAAGGCTTTAGAGGATGGTATGGCATACAACAGGCAAGATTGAGTGGTTTTGGGGCCACCTGAATCTAGGAATTTATCAGCTTTGATTCTGAATGGGATTACACTTTCCCAAACAGATCTGATGCACAATCTGGGAGTCCTTCTGGACTCATCATTCCTGCTCAAAGAGCAAGTAGTAGTCATTGTTAGGAGGGCCAAAGCACAGCTTCAAGTTGTGTACCAGTTGTGCCTATTCTTGGATGAAGAAGCGCTATGTTCAACCACATATTCCCTGCCTATCTTCTGTATAGCTTACTGTAATGTACTGTACAGAAGGTTGCCCTTGAAGAATATTCAAACTCTTCAATTGGTACAGGCAACATGGGCATTATGTGCACACCTAGATGTGTGCACATTATAACTTTGCTCTGCAACTTATATTGGCTGGCAATTTGCTGCTGGGTCCAATTCAAAGTGTTAATGATAACTTATGAAGGCCTATGTGGCATGGGGGATGCGTTATTTGAGGGATTGCTTCTTCTTAATGACCCATTCCATCAAATCCAGCATAAGATGCTTTTTTGCAGTTCCATCCACTAGGGAGTTCTCCTTCAGGGTCCAGGAGGGTGGCCTTTTCTGCTGCTGTACCTGTCCAATGGAATATGATTCCCAAAGTCAGGCTGGCATCGTCCTGATGGTCTTTTAGAAGGGGCCTGGCTTTGCTACCTAGCCTGGGATTACATAGTCACATGGAGCCCATGAAATAGCTGTAATATTCTTGAATAGTACTTCCGGTAATTGTGCTATATGGCTTTTAATTATTTTAACATTTGTATGTATATATGACTTTTTTATTTTTATGTTTTAATTGTAATGGGGTATGGAGATACATTTAAGATTCATGACATGGAGCCAATTAGAATTCTTTATATACTGAAGGAATATAAACTGAACATGCACTTAATATTCCACTTTCTTCACCAATTCCATTTGAAATGCTAATATGAGCTCAAGGTTCCTATCTAGCACTCCCTTCTGAACACTTATTGACTCCTTAACCTGAGAGAAGAAAACACTGAATGCTAACACTGATGATGTTACATAGTTTAGGTAATGAAATGTCTGCAAGAAAACAACCAAGCTCAGAGACATCATTTCAACCTCGAACTATAAATATTCCCCTTTGTTGGAGATGGAAATTCTTGCACCAACAGCTTATAAAGAAAGAAGAAAATGATTCCAGTTCACATATAGCCCCCTGGAAGTCAGAGAGGAAGGAAAGAGAACTCAACTATTTTGATGGACAAAGAAAACCTGTAGATTCTCCTTGGCATTAGTGAGGGAGAGATGCACCAGGATTTTCTCAGGAGGAGAGGCCTTAAAATGGAAAGTGCTGTGAAAGTTTCCACATGGTCAAAACTTGATACTCTGTTCAGCTATTGCTGAAACAAGGGACAAATGGAAACTATCTCCAACCCAAAAGAGATTATAACTTTTTTTTTTTATAAGAGGTGGGATAAAAAGATGTATGAACTTTCAACATGGATTTTCAAGTGCAGCTTGTTGGGGAGAAGCTTGATACCTGTCAAGATTATATTGAAATCAATTAAACAGTTGCACATGAATTCAGGAACTTCTGATAAGCAATTTATCATTAAAAAAAATCCAGTTGACTGATTTACTGCATTTTCCCTTTTTGTTCTGGCTTATGTGGCCCAAGTGATGATCTTACTGAAGGAAGAGTGCTGGTGGTATTAGGGTCTCAGCAGTAATAATTTTAAGGCCCAGGCAGGTAATGTAATCTTGAACAAATGATCTCTACTAAGAATATAGACTCAAAAGCCTGATCCCGTGAAAAAGCTATTTCCACAACAGCAGAAGCACAAAGAGGAGCTCACCCTGAAAAATGGCAGCATATTTATTGGCTACAGAATCAAGGCCTTCTAATTATTCAGCTTGATCGATGCTGCCAAAGTGCAAATAGAACCTCCTGGAAGTTGCATGTTCTCTCATTTCATCAACCAATTTCAGCACAAGACACCAGGTGGGGGGTTGATAAGAAGTTAATGTAAACGGCTTTTACAAATGCAACCTTTTAGGTCTTTTCACTGGTACAATTTGCATGGACTGCAAGGAATGAGCAAGGGAGGGATAAAAAGGAATGAATTTGAATGAAGCATTTTTTGGGGGGGTTCACAGAGAAATTTTCAATATAGATAGTAGTGCTATGGTGTTTTTCTTTTAAAGAATAAAATAGGTTTTTAGTACCAATTCTTGACTTTTATTTCTACTTCTATAGGATTAAAGCATTTTATCTTGCTGTTTAAATTTCACTGCATAGCAGCCACTTCTTTCTACACTTTGACCGTCTAAAGCAGTCTGGATCAAAAAGAAAGATGTTACGTTGTATCTCACACAATCCCTTTTCCTACACTATGATTACAGTCAAAATGGTTCAACAATAAGAAGTCTATAAACTATATTGAATAATATATTAAAGTAATTATTGCGTTAAACTATAAAAAGCAGGCAGCAAGTGGGGTCAATGTGGAAACCCACATAAAAAGCCACACTAAATACAGGCATGTATACACAAAAGAGCATCTCCACATTTTGGGAGCATATTTTTCTTAATGGGCAATGTAACAAAGCTGTGTAAAACTTCAAGGTTGAGGATTTGATGGGAAGGCAATTCAATCGATTTGAACTGCCTTCAGAATAGTTCAGTGATATGACAGATTTCTGGGTATGTATGCACACTGATACTGAATGAATCCCTTGAATGAAAATAATATGATCCCACTCCTCAGAGTGAATTACAAATTCACATTAGATCTTGGCTACTACCCCTACCCCCACACATACATTATAGTCTGTTCAGGCTAATGCAGAGGGTTAACTCTGTTTTGATTAAACTTCCAGTCATTTTTGAATATGGCACAAAATAACTCCTGCTCAAATTCAGAATGAGCAAGACTAAAGAAAAGGTCATATGAAGTAATCAGTGTAACGCATATTTTAATACTAAACTCCACATCCAAAGTACAGGTTGATCTGAATTAACCAATCATTGCAGAAAGACTAAGAAGAGGTTACAGACAGTCAACTTGGAAATAAATAATGTTTGAAGCTACAGTGGACCTCCCCAGAGCTACTTACAACCCTTTGTAAGTGGCAATTTGGGTGCCATTTTAGTGTCCCACCATCATGGTGCTGAAAGCTGTGATGTTTTTGCCAATTTCTGGCATTAACTTCTGGTTTCTGGCAAAAAAAACCCCCACCCATGCAGGAACATGGATTTGCTTAACAACCATTGTGTTTGCTTAACAAACACCACAAAAAAAAGTTTAAAAAAGAGACTGGTCACATAATGCCCCAACTTGCAACCACAATGACTTATGACAGTAATTGTAACTGGAATCATAGTCATAAATTGAGGACTACCTGTCTTGGATCACATTAGCTAATGACTCCATTCCCATTGTCTGATTGTGTGTTTGTGTGTTTGTGTGTGTGTAGTGTGTTTGTCAATATTAAAATAGTCACAGTGGTAGCCACAATCATACAGTTGAGGCCACCATCTGATTTTTCTTAACCTGCTCCCCATGGATACTCTGTGTGTGTGTGTGTGTGTGTGTTTGATATGGGTGTGCAAAGTTTAGAATAATATATTTGTCTTTTCACATGTCTCTCATTCCTTCTCCTTCATAGGTACTACGTTCTTTCTCTTTTGTCTCTCAACCCCCCAAATAAATCATCCAGTGTACTACTGATTGAAGCTCAAATTGAAAACAGGCAAGAATCAAATACGTTTTTTTCCTGAAAGCATGGAATTTGTGACTAGTCCTTGAATGAAAACTGGCTAAAAGCTACATATTGCCCATTAATGCTACTACGATGTTGATGTTAGTCCTCTCTTTTACTATTAAAAACCATATAAATTGCAATAAAGTTGGTGTATTTTTGTTTCTTTGCAAAGTTGCTGTTGTTTCAATTGAGCTAGGTGATAACTTCCTTCCTGTTCTGCCCAAAGTTCACTGAAACTAAAGTAGTAATTTACTTTGCAGAGTATAGAAAAGCAACTAACATCTGAATGATGTGTATCCTTGCTTACTTCTGGGCATAGCTTGAAGATAGAGAAGAGATCATTATTTGGACTCATGGAGCTCAATTCACTTACAACTCAGCTGCTTTTCTAGAGCTGTAAGTCCCTTTTACCAAAAGGTTTTCAGCACTTCCTAATGTTATTTTCACATAATATATTATAAATCAGTATCATGTTTCAAACATCACTATTGTTTTCAAATATATTTTGAAATACAAAATCATTTTAGACAAGAACAGACACAAAATAGAGTATCTGAAGAAGCAACAAATATTTGAAGCAATCATTACTGTAAATATTAATGTCCAGAACTCAACCTTTGAATATGCTGCTTTTATTATCCATGAAGATAATCCATGCCAGAATTGCTTCTCAGCTGATTCACAGTTGGCTTGATTTTGAAAAAGGGACACTTGTTGTACATAGGTTTTTCCATCTTTAATTTGAAAAAAATATAGGAGGAATGAATGGTTCTCTTTTAGTATCAGGCTGATTGTATGTTGGCTCAGGAGTGTTGCTCATTTGGTGGACATTATTAAATGGATTTAAAGAGCCATATTTAATTCCAAGTATCTCTGATGTATAAAAGACCAGACAGTAGAGGGGAAATCTTTGCCTAAAACAAAATCTATACTATAGTAGATCATTGTCATTGTCAGCCATTCAATCATGTCAGATCTTGGATCTCTATGGATTATCTCTATGGATTATCTCTATGGATTATCACTCTTCATGCCCTTCTGCCTTGCACTACCCCCTTCAGATCCACATGGTCATCTCAGCGTCATCTTTTATAGTGTCCAGCCAATGAGTGTTAGGACATCCCCTTCTCCCTTTTCTGCTGATTATTCCCGGCATGTTCAACTTTTCAAGTGATTCAGCTCTCAAAAGATGATCGAAGTATGACAACTTCTACTTGGCAATCTTGGCTTTGTCATATTTTTGGTGATGTTCATAGGACTTCTTTGTTATTTTTGCAGTCCATGAAATGCATATTTATTGCCTCCAGCACCACAGTTCAAAGGCGTCCACCTTCTCCTATCTGCCTTTTTCGAAGTTCAAGTTTCACAGCCATAAGTAGCAACTGGAAACATTATTGTGTAAAATTTAATAGATATAAAATTATCTACCATAGTAGAAACATAGATATTATTTGAATATGTAGGAATGCCAAATTCCTACTATCTATAGAGTCTTTGTCTATGTTCCAAACATTGAAATCTTGTGTCCAAGATTAACTACACAAAAAAAGTATATGTTTACTCTCATGCCCTTGAATTACGTTCTTTGATTTCTATAATATATTAGTATGCAGAACAGTCTGCAGAACTGCACACTCAGTATTTAATTTCATTCATAATTATGTCTTAATTAAAGAACAAGTATACAGTATGTTCAATCTGTGTTGCTATGTTCTCAATGAGAGCTTTTAGAAAGTTATTGGCTTACTGAAACAGCAAAGTGCAGTAGGGAAAAGGGTAGAAAGGTTAATTTTGATAACCAACTATTATGAAGATTTTGCTGCAGAATATTCATGACTCTTTACAGTCTATTTCAAACCTTTTCTGACCAGAAGTATAACAGCTTAATCAGATATAACTCATATTAAAAACAAGAACTCCTAGCAACCTTGTTATTAAATTTTGTTCTCAGTCATTTCTTTTCCAGTTGCTTCTACAAATATTCAATTTTTCACACCTCATTGTATACAACCACCAATTCACATAAAATAAGCAATTTACATGGCTAAATTGTCTACTTTTTTCTTCCTGTTAAATCCTAAAATTATAGAAAGAAAACTCATGGAATGGAAATACGAAAAGCATATGCTATCTTCTGAATTTGTACACTTCTGCTTCTGCTTTGGTTGGTAACTTGGTAATTACCACTGCCACCACCTCTTCCTGATGAATCCCTTCACTTGATGTCTTTCTCTCAACCTCAGTGAGTGTGAGAAAGAGGGCTCCTACCATATATAAAAATGCCCACTAATGTAAACAGACCTGAAGGAAAATGCACAGGCTAATCTGCATCAGCAGGGAAATATGAAAACCAGGTGTAATGTATTCAGATGATATGACATGTTCCTCTACAGTAAGAAAGTTTTGGTTGGGAAAGAAGGGCTTGATCACTTCCGTGATATATGACTACAATTTGCCTCTGTTTTTCTTGTCAACATGAAAGTCAGGATGGAAATTTCAAATATAATATATTCATCCTACCCCGCTTCCATGCCAATGCTTATGAATGGTTGAAGACATCTAGATAAACATTTAACGTTTTTCTTTATACTGCAATATATAACCAACTTTTACTCATTCTCAGGGGTGGGATCCGACTGGTGTAACTACCAGTTTGGTGATTTAACATTTTGCGCAAAAATCGTCATCATCTAGCTGCCTGGACAGCTGAGCAGCGCTGTATGAGGGTGCTCAGCGGTTGAAAAAGCACTTTTTTCCTGCTTTTTCAACCACAGCTGTGTTGCGCAAAGCAACTGCGGTTGAAAACACAGGAAATAAAGGTCAGGTAAGAGCCCGGGCGTGCGGGTGGGCCAAAACAGCAGCAGACAT
>AZIM01001804.1:92118-110036 GCA_000516915.1 Ophiophagus hannah | reverse complement strand
TTGAACTGCCAAATTGCAGGCAGCTGGTAGGCAGCAGAAGTAGCCTGCAGTACTACATTCTAACCATTGTGCCACCGTGGTTCATATCACAATTGTTTATTAAAAAGAGCTTCTTTTCTTCACAACTTTCATTGATGGTGATAAATTTATCATTATTGCAATGATAATGATTGTGATGTTGCTATTTGTTTCAACATCCCTCACAATTAATAATATCAACATACTATAATCTCCTAAATGTTCAATAAAACAGTGTTTCTGACAAGAAAAATCATTACAGAGATAACCAACGTGGAAACAATAATCAGGCATGCTTGTTGTAATTTAATTATAACATTACAGATTTTCTTTAGTATTGATTTCTTCTGTGGTTTTTCACAGTAGACATTTCCTGAAAATATTGATACAGAATAGCATTTCTTTGTGGATAAATCCTGACATTGTATTTCCAAATTATTTAAAATTGCAGATGAAAAGAGGAGTGCAAAGTTAGGTATGCAGAAAATTAATCAAATTAGAGGAGACCCTGATTTTTTTAATAGTATGCTTGGAGAATTCATTAATACCAAGTCTAAATTAATCAGTACAGGAGAAAGTTAGTGGGAGGGTAATAGTTAGCCAAAATAATGTCTTGGTGTCAATGTCATCTTACTTATTATTCTACCTACAATGAAATAATTAAACTCCCCCTTCCAAAAAAAAGTTGTGTTTGGAGTTGAAAAATATCATATCAAGAATCTTAAAAATATCAAAAGACATTCAGAAAGATGTGAAGTCCTAGAGAAATGGCTTTAATTGTCCTGGTAGGGAAGGACTGTTGGCTGTTCATAAACCAATCACACATTTACAATGAATTCTGTTCAGCTATTCAAGTTCAGATTCAACTATTTTGACACTTGGCTCTTGAAAATTTGAGCATTCCCAGAAAATCTTGAAAATGAAGCAAAGTCTGGGTTAGCAGGAAAAGGATGGTAGATTCTATTCTGTCCAAAAGAAACTGGTTTGTTTGTTATATATGGCCACTCATATAACTAGTAGAGCTGAAGATGTTCTTATCATCAACCTATATCTTGGTACAATTGCTTTTTCTGTAACTGTAATCCCTAAAAGTACTTCAGAGAAAGGGCTAGATTTTGGGACAATAAATGGCAGTGAATAATCTTTGGGTCTAAATATGGACAACACAAATTAGATTAGTATTTAGGAAAAAGAGCAAGTTCAATTTATTTATTTGTTGGTTTCTTTCTTTACACCGCACTCTAGATGCTCATGGTGGTGTACGTAGCTCTCCTGTCTCATCTTTTCCCCCAGCTTACAGGAATCTTGTGTTGTAAAATAGACTTGAGAAAAACTAAATGATTGACCATTAACTGCGAAAAAGCAACTTTCATAACTGGACAGAACAGGAGAACAATTACACATAGAACCACTAGACAGAAACCACATGCCTACTACCTTATGAACTTGTGTTCTCTTAGTTAAGTTGTCTAAGAGCTAATCTCTAATACTCAAATCTGAATTATACTAATAAAAGAAACTCATGCCACCCCCACAAAACTGAAAAATATTGTCACACGTATTTTTTATTGCTAGTATTTTTCAATACTTCTGTACGACACAGACTTCATGCTGTGTTGTTTGCTATCCAATCCCCACTGGTTTAAGCAGAAATGGAGCTCAATTCATGACTAAAGAGAGGCAGGATATACTTTGATGTTGGTGTGGGGAATGAATCTTAATAGATATGCTACTCTCTCTATAGCTTCATGATTTTGTTATTATTCCTCCCTCCTTCCTCCTTCATTTTTATTGCAAGTAATATGATCATAGTTTTGGAAGAAGAAAGGCCAGATAGAAATTTATCAATGCCCCTGATTTGGCTAGATTGACACCAATAACATCATATGTTTTTTTTAAGCAAGATAGTCCATCATATTGAGATGAATTTTTATATTTAAAATTATTTATGGTAGATAGCAGTTTAGGAGTTTTCCCTGAAACAACCTTAAATATCAAGTTAATTCCAGGGATCTACTGCTCAGGGCTAGGATATCCAGGGACAGCAACATCCCCAGGAAGGTCAGAACAGGTAAGATAGTCATAGCAACACAGTCAAAGCCAGCACTTTTATATGTGCATTATATCAACAGGCAGAGCTTTGTAGACTACAATCAGTGTTTTCCCTGTTTCAGCCCCCTATGAATTCTGCTGTCTATGAACCATGTGTGAATCATCCTTAATTGTTCCGATTGTGTGGAGTATTCTTTCTTCTCATTAGAAAAGAAGCATCATAGGGAATTATATCTGTTATTGCCAGTCTTTGGGAGTGGAGTATTCATGCAAGATAATTACTTATTTTAGAAGTTGCTCCTATGTAGTCCTTTAGCTATATTAATCTCTTTGCACTTGAAATATAGTGCTGTCTCACTTCAGCCAAATTTATATCTCAGAATAAAGTATTTTTTGATGGAAAGTTGCACATTTCTTCCAAGACCTACACTACAGTTCCCAAAAATGTCAAATTCCACCTCAAAGCTGCTCAGTATAGACGGGGAAAATTTTTTAACACTCTTTACATTTACAATAAAAACTCTGCAGAACTTTAAGTTACCATGTTATCTGGACCAATCCCAAAAGCCTGGCAAAAAAAGAAGCCAGCTACTTAGCTGAAATCCTTTCAGAACTTTTTCATACCTGGTGCAACTTTCCTGTAGGCAATAGAGTTACTTACCTCATGTGGACTTTAACATGTCAAATGCTGATTCAACTCTAGCTTCGTCATCCTGCTGGGTCAGAAGGACAGAACCTGGATTCTTTCTCACAAAGCATTGTACATTATTAACTTAGCAACATGGAGAGAATGTTATATGCAATGGGATTAACCCCATTAATAATAATTCATATATTTCAATCAGATCAAAATTATTGTTACCCTGCTCCATTACTATCTGGTTTTTAGTGTATGGCCTCTGGGCCAGCTAAACTCATAATTTGTACCACTAAACTGAATGCAAGTGGCCACATTTTATTAAATGACCTTGAAACCAAGCAGGTCCGAATATGATCAATGTTTGAATTGAGAGTATTTAAAAATGTATGGATAGGGCCTTGATATTATTTATTTATTTATTTAATATATTAATAATAATTTAAATTATTCATTGACCAAATCTGTAACAAAAGAATGTGTTTTCTTACAAAGTATAAAGTAATCAAAACTTAGTGTTGGGAAATATAATTCACTGAGGATGTTAGAAGTAATTTCACATCTGCCAAGTTAGATTCACAGCAGTCCATCTCTATTTCATTCAACTATAATTAAGAATCAAAACAGGGGCATATTACAGCCAAGTAATAATGGGGGTGGGAGGAACATCAGAGATAACTGATACATGGAGAAGCAACTTTTCAAATGCACCTAATTAAGTACATTATATACTGTCTTTTCACACCTAGATTTAGCTTTATCACACAGTGTTAATGTTTGCCTATTGTAATAATGTACTTAGATTTCAGACTAAAATCCATATTAACAAAAAGAAGTTGATGAATATCATATTTAAAGGCAGAAAAGAATTTGGCAATGTAAAGTTGTTCTTCTTGTTCTCTTTATTTTCTTTGAGTGATTTAATGGTGCTGAAAAAAAGGTGGCAACTTATAATCATGTATGACTCTGGGCTCTGCCTCACAAGCACCTTAATGTGTTATCCTCCAGTACTTCAGTTGGCAGAAAAGTAAGCTGGCACATATTCTATTGCCTGACTGCCAGGCCCTATTCAGTTCCAGGTCCAAGATTTGTGAGTAGTGTTGCCCTCACAATTTTAATGTGAAATGAGTGAAGCAAAATATCTGGCTTTGTTTTTCTTCCTACTGTGCACCACCTGCTTGCAGGGGAAAAAAACCCAATCTGTTTTTAAATGTAATAGAGGGACAAGTATAGCTAGGTGACTGATATGGAAAAACCATGTAGCTTTTGAATTGTCTGAGCTGGTTTACAAGTGGGGATGTTCTACTCCTTTTTGAAAGGTCATAAGTACAGAGGGATGGCACAGAGGTAAGAAGGAGGTGCTCTTCTGGTGTATTGCATAATCTTCCATCCCTTCAGCCTGGAAGATGGACTTAAGTGTTTTTTCCAGTGAGACTGGTCTATCAGGGCAACCTGGTCTACCCAAATATGAGATGGATGCTGCTTCTGCTTTCACCTTTCAGTCCCAGTCCAGGAGCCTTCGCAGGCAGTCACTTCCGCGACAAACTATTTTGTGTTAAATTTAAATTTACCAACAATTGACTCCTTTTATTTCTTTGTCGGTAAATTTAAATTTGGTAGCAGGACTATTTTTGGACAAGGATTTAGCATACTTTCAAAAGACTGCTAGAGCCATAAGCTGACTGATAGGTTACATTTGTGGAAGAGAAGAATTGATGGCACCAATCCCATGTATGTAAAATAAAACCACTAGTGACAACCAATTGGTATTCATGATGTGGACTTGAAGATATCCCCCACAAAAGCCAGCTTTCTGGTCTTTCCTTTAGCCAAAGCCAAAATGACATGGAAATGTATGTTTGGTGTTCACAGGGAGGTGGCATGTTATAGAAAGTGATCAAGTGAAGTGCCAGTTCCTGAGTTGTTAACAGGAATGTGATTGCATCTTTGACTGAAATTGTATTGGAATAAGAGGAAAAACTCAACTTTAAAACTGAATAAGGTAAAGATAGCTTTAAGCTATCTCAGCTATGGGTTACGGATGAGAAGAAAGCAGTATTATGAAAACATTACCAAGGAATGTTCACGCCACAATTAAGGGGATCTCAAGAAAAATGAATCTCAAGTTCTTTAAAATTGTACTACTGCAATTGGCAGCAACTCTGAATGACAACAGCTGCCAATTATGGAAGCCATATTTTTATTAGCCATATATTTTCTTAGAAGCTTCAAGGCTGCCACAGTTAGTGCCTGGGAATTCTTAGTGAGTAGTAGATTAGATTCAACAACATTCTTCTCACAAGTCAAGGACATGTCAGCCTTCACCTGGATGGGAGTGGGTGAAGGTTTGGCTTCATATAGAACAATGTTTGATTGGGCCATGTGATGGACTGATGGGTGCAGGGGATGGATCTTTGATTTTCACTTAGGGGATGGATCTTTGATTTTCACTTGGGGGGATGGATCTTTGATTTTCACTTGGGGAGGGAAAACCCAGAAGTTTCAGATCTGGGTTTTCCCAGATTTGCCAACATGACTTTTCTAAATAAATTCTTACTTGGGTGGACTTTGTCTCTGAGTGCTGAATTGAGGTGGGAAGTTTCTTTGGAATGCTGACAACAGCATTATTCCCTGGTCCATTTATCCATGCTTTGATATTTTCAGTGATGTCACTCCCTGTCACTTTTTTTCTAAACCAGAATCTCCAAATGTGCATTCTTTTCCTGATTGTCTTCTTCTCCATTTTTTTAAAAAATAGGGCAATCAGAAATATACAAAATATAGTTAGGCTTTCTGGGGATATGATTTGATAAATTGCATATGCTATGCTTACTTAAAATGAAATATATTTGTTATTTGGCTGACAATTCACTCCTTTTGAAGAGATTCTTCTAGAATTATTTAGTATCAATTTTTTTCTTATTCACCACTCTAACTGATATCTGAATTTGGTATCATCTGCAAACTTAGCCAGCTCATTGCAAAACTTTTTGGTGCAGATTACAGACACAATTCCTAATATAAATCCTTGAAATAAACTGCTTCCTGCTCTAGGAAAATTTTATCCCAATATCCCCCCCTCCTACTTTTTTTTTTAGCTAGTGAGCAAGTAATAAAATGTCAGTCCCTCCTATCCAGCAACAAATATGTTTACTAAAAAGCTTTTGATAAAAACCTTTCTCAAAGGTCTTTTGAATTATCAGACTCAAAAATATTGCCCTCCCTTGCTGCAAAATACCCAAGTATTGCAAAAACCCCTCCCAAAAAAGATTGCAAATATCTCAGTAAGAAAAGAGAATTAGGCACTGATTACTGATTTCTAACTCCTCTTCAAGCAGAGAAATGTGAGGGTTCCAGGGGATTGTTAATTATGGGATAACTTATATGAATATGGAGAGGTGGAAAGAGCAAATATTCATGTGTTCCAAAATGGTGACTGAATAAGAAAAAAATGATGATGCTAAAATTAAAGATGCTGAAAGATGCAGAAAAAGAACAAGCTCTTATTTGACAAGTGCAAAAAAACCTGGAATACAGTATGGTTCATATACTGATCTAGTTTTATGGGCCAGCAAAGCACAATGTTCTCTTATGCACTGTGAAAATAGACCAGCTTTGTAATGTGAAAATTCCTAGCAAAATCAACTATCCCACTGAGCAATTTTCATGAAACCACTGCACACGTATTAACCAAACTAAGCATCTGATTTGGCTTAGAATTTTAGAATCATCATCATCATCATTATCCTGCAACTGTGTTGCTATTTTCTTTAGTTTTTCTTGCATATTCAATTAGCTATTTGCTGCAAAAAGAAAAGAAAAAGAAAAAATCCTCAATGTAATGAGCAGGCCTATCTGGCTTAATGAAACAAGAGCTATACTGATGGTAGCTACTGGCAGGTTCAATCATAATAGACAAGTCTTGGTAGAGAGGCTAGTTGAATATAATCCAAACTCATTCCGAGTGATGAATACAGAAAAGAAAAATTCCATACTGGATCAATTCTCATCTAGATCATCACCGACCATGCCTGATACTATGGCTACTGGGAGTCAGAAGATAAATGGGCTAAAGGGCTCCGCTGTTCCTGCTAGATGACAAGAGTGGCCAGCTTAAAATAGTTAGGAGAGCCAGAAATGTGAAATAAATGGTCAGTTGAAGAAAAAAAACAATCATGAAATCTAAAATGAAGGGATTTCAAAACAAAGTATTGGAAACAAAAATATGTAGTCTCAGAAAGGGATGAACAATAATTCATAGATCCATGAAGATTGTTCCTTAGAATAAAAATAGTAACTAAATTAAAAGTATTGGGGGGAAAACTCCTAGCTGAATATGTAAACAATATTCATAATAATAATACAAATTGGGGTGGGCAACTATGGTCCCCTTACCAATCTGTGGGCTTCAATTCTCAGAATTCCTGAGCCAGCTGGCTCAGGAATTCTGTTTGAAGTTCATAGGTCATAAAAGGGCCATAGTTGCCTAACCCTGACATAAGTGAAACTGAAGATTGTTAAGCAAATAAATGCTTTTTAAAATAATATCACCTTTTCTTAATGTCTGAAAAGAAAGATTATTAAATATATAAAAACCTCAAAAGAAAGGTTCTTCTATTAAAGAAAAAACACAACTAGGAAAGTATTATCAACAAATTTGAAAGTCACAAATTTGGTAGTAGAAAATATTGAAACAAACATATTGGCTGAAACAAAGCAACTAATTTATAGGACAGCAGCAGTGATAACATCAGAGCTGGCATACCATGCAATAAAGCAATAAAGCAAAATAGCAAAAACATCCAACAAAATAGAACATTTGATTACAAAAATCAATAAATTATGAACTGATATCAGCAATCTGAAGAATTTGAAGGAAAGAAAATTGAAAAATAATGAGTTCAAAGAAAGTTTATAGAAAAGATATCATCTTGGCACTAAGATGATTGAAGAATCTCAGAAGAATTAAAGCAATGTGTCACAGCTATTTGAGGGAAAATTGAACAATATAAAAGTAGAATAAATCAATTTCAAACAAATCAGCAGTTTCAAACAAATATAGCATTTATTTTACAAAGCATCACTTGAAAATACTACAAACATACATTATAATAAAAGATGAAAAAGTTACAATTTTGGAGTGACATCTGGGAAACCTAAAAGTACATAATAAAGATGGTTATAGATAAAACAGATTGAGAAAAATATGGTTCTCTTGCACACACTTGGGTACAGAAATGTTTGGAAATATTTGGCCTTTGTGTGAACATCCAGGATTTTATCAAAGAAGCTATGTAATATTATAAAACAACTTTAAGAGAAAATGACAAAGAAATTTGAAATGTAAAACTCAGGAGAGAATTTTTTTAAGGGAATTCATTGTCTCCATTATTTTTTAACATATCAATGATACCTTCATTCATATCCTAAATAAAACACAGAGAGTGAGAAGGAAAGAGGGAGGACGGGAAAGAGAGACAGACAGACAGACAGACACAGAGAGAGAAACAATTCACATTCAAACTACCAGTGTCTATTTTGAAAGTTTGTTCCATGCATACGAAGATATGTTGTCACTTTTGCTGTGTTCTCTGAATTTTTGTTTATTAGATCATTGATGACACAGTTTGGTTTACTGCATGCTTACTTTTCATTCATCATAATGCTGACTACATGTTAGACAAACATGGTAGAAATCTAAATGAAATGCATATACACAAATGAAATAATTAGTTTAAAATTATGTACATGTGTGTGCAACTAAAATCTATACTAGAGTAGACTTACTTCTAAACATTCTTAATATAACACAGCCATGTTAATGTATTTAGAGGATTTCTTTCAGTATTGTCCTTAAGACAGTTCTTATCAAATCTCAAAAGCTAAATGATATAATACATGATGATATTAAACTGTGCCACCTTTTTCACCCACCTTTGAATTTACATATGCCACATATTACTCAAGAATATCTCATAATATATCACATATTCTTGGCAGCTTGTAAATAATCTGTAATGTGTTCTCCTGTACATTACACATATCCCAATTGTTTCAACCTTGCACTGTCTTTTGTGGAGCATAGAATAACCACATGGCATAATCACCTCAGCTTGAATCGACAAGTCTATTAGGTTTAAACACAGCTCTAAAGAAGAGAAAAAGAGTAATCATTCAAACCTAAATTGCTATGTATTGCAATTCTTACTGAAATTGTACTTTTGTCACTAATTATCTGGTTAAACTGTCAAAAGTTCCTCTAGTACATCAATTTTCACGATACTTATTGCAACACAATTACCAATTGTTGTGTACTTTTCTATAAGAAATTATAGTGCATCGGGATCATGTTGGCCAATACAGATTCAAAGATGTCCCATAGAGTTCAATCTATATCAAGGAAACAGCCTCAGTTCAGATATGGAATCTATTTTGCTCGCTAGTTGTTACACAGTTCTTTAGTATTACTGAACAAACCAATATCTGATCACAAAGAGTGCCAGCATTTTGCTCCAACCAGTACCTGCAGAACCGTGGTTGTTTGTGGATCTTGTAGAACATACAAGAGAAACTAGTTTCCTTTTTTCATATATTTGTTATTGCCATTTTCTGACTCTTCTGGAGAATATAAAGGAAAAAACTTATTTGTTGTCGCTTGAGTATCTTGCTACTCTCAGGTAGCTTTGATTTTCTTTCCTTAAAATTGATTTGCCAGTCATTAAAGGCATAATTCGTACAAAAAAATTGGCAAGAAATGTATTGGAAGAAGCAAAAAAAACCCCTCTTTTTAAAAACTATATCCATGTTATAGAACTTGCTTTAGTTTCTTTCTGTCATATCATTCAGTATGAATATATTCTTCTAATGTATTAACTTTATGTTGATTTATTTCCTGTTCTCCTCTTTAGAGAAAAAAATATTCTGAGTTCAGAAAACTCCACTTCTGAACAAAAATCAATAAAAGAATAACAGGGAAAAAAAGTATAGAGTGAACTTCACATCTTTTATGGCCAAAAATAACTTATTCCTTCCTGTTTTACTGATATGAGAGGACTATATATTAGCTATCATTCCAAGAATGACTTGATTTGATCACATATATTTTATTGTTACTACATAACAAGACGTCTTCTACTACGTGAGTCTATTAGTTCTTCTGAATCAAGTATAATTGCAGCAGGTTTCCAGTGCAGTATTTCAGACAGAAATCTTGAATTGTTCTGCTGGAAATCCATTAAGCATTAATTAAGGGCTGTTAGTGGAATCTTAAGAATTCCAACCTGTGCTCTACCACTAAAGTATAATTTTTAGCTTATAATTGCCTGTTTATACTTCAAGCTGATTCAAAGTTGAGATAAGAATGAATAGAGCTGTGTTCTGGATGTACACTGTAACTTGTCACTTTGTGCTGCAAAATCTCTCATTAGCAATATTTCCATGAGTTTCTGCACTGGTTCTAATTCATCTACCTAAATAGGGTTATAGTTTTATTCTCAGAGACTGCCTGGACAAATCCCTGCAGTTTTCCTGGCAAGGGTTTTCAGAAGTGATTTGCACTTGCCTCCTTTCTAGGGCTGAGAGAGAGTGACAGGCCCAAGGTCACTTAGCTGACTTTGTGCTTAAGATGGAACTAGAATTCAGGGCCTCTGGGAAGAGTTAATCTAAGAGTCCCAGATTAACCATATTTTTTGACAAGAGATTAGCAAGCCAGTCTCAATCACATTTCCATTCAGGAAATTGCCTTATACAAATTTGGACTAACCTGTATTTGTTCATCTAACCAAACATTGAATATTTTTATATACATTACTGTACTTCGAAGTTTTATGCAACATGTTTAATGCAGAAATGAATCTATAACATTCTTCGTGGAAAAAAATATGTTTACTGATCTCTGATCTTTTTCCTACTCACAGTTATACTCCCTTATTTTCAATGTAGGTAAGCATGTGTGGGAGTGCACTCTTCATAGTACAATGATTAATACTCTGATACTTAACCAGAAAGCTAGGGAGGAAGGGAAATACTTCCATCTCCTTCACTTTGGATGGCAGCCAACGAACCATAATATGTGGTAAGCAATCTAATCAACCACCTCACTTTCTGCATGCTTCCTTACAAAAGATTTATATCACATGTGCTATAAGTAATAAATATAATGCTATGTTATAGCAACTGTAAATATGCCAAGATAAGAAATGTATTTAAATCTACAGCACTATATAAGGGAGGAAAAAAAGCTTAAATTAAATAAGAGGCAATGAGGAGGGGGGGAGACATAGAATCTCTCCTTTTTTCACAGATCAGAGTAATAAAGATTGTACTGACTATGGATGACAGAAGGGCCCAATGAACTGCACAGTATGGGTATTGGAGATATCACAAATGTGCAGTTCACTAGAGATAGAATAGGAGATGATGGTAGGGCCCCCTCTTTCTCCTCCTTCTCTTTTTTTGCCTCCACCTCCCACATACATTGCTATCTCAAGTAATTAGGAAGTAATTCTCCAGCCTAGTATTTTCATATTTGAATGTGGTTTGAGTTGTTTGTTTTAGCACTTGTTTTTTTAAAAAACTATATATCAGTATTTGTATTTATTTTTTTGCTCTGCTAGCATGTTGAATGGCATGGAAAGAAACAACCACATGGTGGACATATTTCTCTTCTGATGGCTTTTCTTTTGGTTTTGCTTCATTGGAGCATAAAATTGATATCAGGAATTTCCAATTTATGCATACTTAGAAATAACTAGGAAAGGATAGCCTTGTTACTAATAATTAGTACAATACAGCACAGTGCCATTATACTGAACTTTCCCACTACTACTTCAGTTATGAATCACATTTTTGCTTTTGGCCTTTTTTTCAACAAGAATTCTGTGAATACTCATTTGGTGGAATCTGATTTTTTTCCTCCTTATTTAATGGGGCAATGACTGTCCTGGTTTTTTTTTAATTGTACAATCCTTTCTCCAATGAGAGGATTTTTGCTGGAGCCCATTCTTGGGGAACTTCTTGGTGAGAGAGAATGGGCTCTAGCATGAGTCCAAAAGCTCAAAACACTGAACCCAGTGATGGACCCAGATTGGATCCCACAACATTATCCTGGGACATGTATATTCATTCAGGCACAAATTGGTAATACTCAAGTCTAGTTTATGAAATTGTGCACTGAAATATTCCAGTCCTTCAATAAGGATATGTATTTACTATAAGAAGTGAACTTCTATTTCAATTTTTCCTTGGACACAGATTGGATCCTGCAACTTTGTGCCCACTGTTAGTCATATTTAAGGTCTATTTTGGAAATCAGGTAGATCATGGGTCAACTTTTTTACTGGAGTCCCACTGTATTTGGAATAAAGCAGAATTAAGTATTTCCAGTGTGTAATATGTATCTTCAAAGAAAGAATGACTCTCCAGTAAGACCTTCATAATCTTAATTCTTCCTTGTAAGATTCAAGATTCTGTGATTGATTTTTGTATTGAACCAACACCAAATCTATTGTCTGCACTTTGGCAAGAAGCTACATTAAAACAAAAACAAAGAATGTGGTAGCAATTAGGCAATAGGACATAGTACAGGAGCTATTATCTCTTATATCTGTGTGGATTAGAACAGAAACTAAGAAGTAAGCCAACTCTCTCATTATAATCATATGACCTCTTTATAGTTGAAACAACAAAATTCATTTTATACCGCAATTGTCTGTGAATATCTATAACTATGGTGGCGAACCTATGGCAGGCGTGCCACAGGTGGCACGCAAAGCCCTCTCTGCAGGCATGCCAGCCATCACCCAAGCCGAGCTCCATTGTGCATGTGCATGCACTGGCTGTCGGCCAGCTGGTCTTTGGGTCTCTGCCACGCATGCATTAGGGTGGGGTACAGGGATGCACATGTGCATGTGGGGGGGCAGTGGTGGGATTCAGCCAGTTCACACCACTTCTGGAGAACTGCTTGTTAACTTTCTGAGCAGTTTGGCGAACTGGTTGTTGGAAGAAGTCATTAGGGTAGAGAACCAGTTGTTAAATTATTTGAATCCCACCACTGTGGGGGAGGACACATGTGCAAGGGGTGCTTGCATTGCATTTTGGGGGTTCGCGTGCACGCCACCCCCTTGTGCCCTGTTTTGGGACTGGAAGACCTCCTGCACCAACCTGGAAACCAAAAGGGACATGGGGATGCCGTGCAAGCTCCCCACACACCCTGTTTTGGCTTCCATGATGGTGCAAGAGGCTTTCCAGGCCCAAAATGGGGCACAGGGGGGCATCGCGTTGGCAAAGAGGCTGTGTTGGCAGGCCATTCGCACCGGCCAAGAGACTAAGGCTGCAGGCCATTCATTAATGTCATAATTAGTTAATGTAATAATTTTTCCAATTACTATTTATGGTTATGAAACTTGGACTCTGAAAAAGGCAGATTTTGAACTGGGCGCTTTTGAACTGTGGTGCTGGAGAAGACTATTATGCATCCTCAGAACTACAAAACTAACTAACAAAGAAGTTCTGTACTGAACCTCACCAAAACTATCACTTGAAACCAACACTTGCCAACCAGAGGCTGCCATACTTTGGTCATGTCATTTGAGCTGAATGAGTCAAAAAATCAATCATTCTGGGAGTGTTCAGTGGAGAAAGGAGAATGGGCTACCAGCTGGTGGGACACTATAAAGGATGACACTGGGATACATGGCATATCTGAAGGAAGCAGTGTGAGACAAAGGGGTATGGAGAGTGCTGGTCCATAGAATGGCCAAGAATCAGTCATGACTGACAACAATGAATTTTTAAAAACATAAAAATAAGAGTTAGAAAGATGAAGTGCTATTAAATTGGCTTTCTGTTACTTTTTCCTCTTTGAAAGGGAAAGAATGCATGTTCACTTTATAAAGGAAAAATAAATTCTATAATCCAGGGCAATTTTAAGTAACTGTACTTTCTTTTTTTAATGATAAAACCAAAACAGCCCATTAAATGTCAGAATGTATAAGTAAACATTACATATACTTGAAGGGCATGTTCAATTTGCAAATGGAGTATAACTGATAGAGAGGTAGTCTTATTTTCATTTTTCTTAGCAAACATAATCATACACATTATCTGAGAATACACTTAAAGCATTTTCAATGAAAAAAAATCTAATTTATTTCTGTTTGTATCAACAGAAACAAATTCAGAAGTTTTGCTCAATAGGATGAATACTTCTGAATTCAGGGAATTTAAGTCCTATTTTATGATATTATTTATGTGCTATCATCTAAAGTCAATAGTAGCATTTGACCCACTCTTCATTGGTTTGACCCATTCTTCATTGGTTTCACTTTTCACCCCAAAGTATAACACAATGCAAACTAAGACATAAGAAAAAAATGACAACAAGGAAATAATGTGGCCTTCTCACCTAAACAAAAACTAGTTCAGAGCATTATTTAGAGCAGCAATCCCCAACTTTTGTGACTTGTCAGCCTGGCAGGGGAGGGGGAGAGGAGAGGGGTGGGGAATGTGAGTGGAGTTGTGTGTGCGTGTGCATGTATGCTGGTCTGCCACTGGAGTGAGTGGAGCTGCACATGCACCAGCCCACCATTGGCGAGAGTGGAGCTCCACAAGCACGTGCGTGTTAGCCTGCCTCTCACATGGCCCAGATGCGAATAGGCTATGACACACTACTTGGCCATGGCCTATTCACATCTGGGCCACGTGAGAGGCAGGTTAAGTGTGTCATAGCCTGGGGTTTGGTGTGCTGTCCCACTCATTCACACCCACATGGAACTGTGTTTTATTTAGTTTATTAATATTCCCCAGCAATTCCCTTCACCAAAACTCCAACACTGTCCCAATTAAGTCCAGCCACGAACAGACCAATGCTAGTACACAGAGCAATGGCCAAAGAGTCCACAAGGCACTTGAAAGTTTCTCAATCAAAATAATCCACCAGGCAAATTTAAATCCACAACACAAGGCAAGAAAGTCCAGAGTTTCCAAGGCATGGTCCAAGTCAAGGCACAGTATCAATCCAAAGTGAGACATGAATCACAACAACCAGAAAACACAGAGCTAGGAAATAAAAACATTGATGCCAGCATCACCTCTATCTGTCTGCTGTGTTAAATAGCCAGTTTCTGGTGCAGCCCATCAAAAAGGACAAGACTTTCTCCTTGCAAGTAATCTGGCTGACCTTCTCTGCTCCAGGAGCTTCAGGATTCAGGACTGTTTGCTGCAAATGCACTTCCCTCACAGATGGCTGCTCAGAGCCTAATGTGCCAGGGATTGGTACATCCTTCCCTGAGCTGACATCTAAGATGGTATCTGGGAAAGCAACAATGGATGGAAACTAATCACAGAGAGAATCAACCTGGAATTGAGGATAAACTTCATAATAGTGAGGACAATTAATCAGTGGAACAGCTTGGCTTCAGTCTTTGTGGGTGCTTCATCACTGAAGGATTTTAAGAAGAGACTGGACCATGATTTTCTGAAATGGTATAGAATCTCCTGCTTGAGCAGGGGGCTGAACTGGAACACCTCCAAGATCTTCCAGGTCTATTCTGATTCTGAGGTGGCCAGGGGAGTAATCCAGGTGGGGACCCTTGATTTAGAGCACAGTTCTGACTTTAAGAATGTTTTTAGAGGCAACATGGGGAGACAGCCAGTTCAGTATAATGGTTAAGGCTTCTGACTGTGAGTTCTAGTCCCACCCTGGGCACAAAGCAGTTGACTGACCTTGGGCAAATCAATTTCTCTCAGTCCTAGGAAGCAGGCAATGGCAAGCCATTTCTGAAAAACTTTGCCAAGAAAACTGCAGGGCCTTGTTCAGTCAGTCTGTAAGAATCAGACACATTAGAACAGAAGGGGGGAAAATGTAGGAAGGACCTAAAGTAGAAAAGCAATACAGCAACAGAATGTATCAAAAGAATTGAAACAAGGTTATGCAGGATCAAATGAAAAGTTTATTCACTCCAGAATTTTTGTTTCCACAGTTATCTATGGCATAATTATCTATGACAGAGTTTCTTAACCGTGGCAACTTCAAGATGTGTGGACTCCAACTCCCAGAGTTCCCTATGCTGAGTGGAGAATTCTGAGAGTTGAAATCCACACAGCTTAGAGTTGCCAGGTTTGTGAAACACTGGTCGGGGGGGGGGGAATGTAACAAGAAATGCATATAGTAGACCTTATTTTTTCCATCATTTGGGACTAAGAAGCAAGAGTTGTTAAAAAAAGCAAATCTCCGGGGAAAAAAAATAACTTAATATTTAGTGTCTTAGAAACATTCATTCCCAACCTAATAACAGACTTGAAAGGTTTATGTTAGTATTTAACTAAGCAACAGCAGATATGTTTTTAAATCAGTTCCAGTACATTTGCAAAAGTATATTGGGCTGCACCCATTATGATCTCTATTGTACATAAAACATGCTTGAAGAATTTTAAGGGAAGTCCAGTAAGCTTTTAACAGATCAGCAATATTTCTCGGTTTAATTTCAATTCAAATTGAATCATATATTAAAACCGTATCTTGGCTGACTTGTATATCTTCATATTACAGTTATAAAAAACCAAATAATTTCTAGAAAAGTCATTTGATCATTTGAAAGCAACAAACCTGATACAATCTCCACAATAAGCCAGACCACATATGATCTGTTTCTCAAAATATCTCTTTTGTGATGGTGGAATCTGGATATATGCTTGTTGGACCTGGTTTTTTTCTCCCTGTTCTCTCCCACATTCATTCAGAATGTGAGCTGTGCTTATGAACACAGAATATCAGAGTTGAAAGTTACCTTGGTGATGTTGTAGTCCAACCCACTGCTCAAGCAAGAGACACTATGGCCCTGAGATATTGGAAGACTGTTATCATATCATCCCTACCTAGTCCTTGTTTTCAGTAAACAATTGGACTAAACCAATTCCTGCAACCATTCTCCATATGTTTTATCCTTCGGTCTCCTAATCATCTTTGTTTCCGTTCTCTGCACTCTTTCTAGAATCTCAACATCTCTTTTATATCATGATGACCAGTGGGTCAAATGACACTACCTATGCTAGATAATAGGTAATAAATAATATTTTTCAAACGTTGAGAGTGGGAACACTATTTTTTCACTGTTCTCTTGTACACCTCTGTAACTGAAAGAAAATTTACCCAAGAGTTAAAAACTACAGAAATGTAAACTGAAAAATCGTGGGGGGGGGGGGGGAAACAAAAGAAANNNAAAAAAGGGGGGGGGGGGGGGGGGAGAATAAAAGTAAATGTGAAAGACAGCAAACCCCTTTCCCAAAGAATAAATAAAGAAAAGCAGCTTCCAAATTTTGCAGAAGTTCTAAACATAATGATTACCATATACAATCTCCTAAATTACATGTCTTGGTTCTCTTCTTCTTACAACACTATAACAACACCTTTTAATCAGTGAATCCCAAAATCATCAATTCACTTTTATTCATTTTCAGTAAATAATCCATGAACAGTTTCCAAGTCTTATAAAAGTAATAGTTCTTAACCTCTTTAATCAAACAAACCCATTCCACCACCTTTGCATAATTCTTATTGGATATTGTTGGGAAAACATACACTTGACTAAATTCTAATAAACACTGAAGGAGAGGAGGTGTAGTTGTGTTCCTGGCTAATCTTTTCTGTCATTCATCTGGTTTCTGCCAAATTAGACCAACAGCATTTTAGTGCTGTTGACATTTATTTATTGGAAACATGTTATAGATTAAATAATAGCTGGCTTAGATCATCTGATTTGCTCCCTGGGTGATATTTTGAACTCTGCTTCTCTAATGGAAGAATGTTTAACACGATCAGTCTATGTGCTAGCTAATCGTGAAGTACAAGTAAAATTTCCTAAGTGCCAATTTCTTGAAGTACACTTAGTCCTTGATTTATGGCCACAATTGAGCTCAAAATTTCTTTTGCTAAGTGAGGCATTTGTTAAGTGAGTTTTGTACAATTTTATGACCTTTGTTAAGTGAATCCCTGCAGTTGTTAAGTCAGTAACCATGATTGCTAAGTGAATGTGGCTTCCCCATTAACTTTGCTTGTCAGAAGGTCACAAAAGGTGATTACATAACCCCAGAGCATTGCAACAGTCATAAATATGGGTCAGTTGCCAAACATCTGAATTTTGATCATGGGACTAGGGGTGGGTTTCTACCAGTTCTGTCCGGTTCTGTAGAACCGGGAGTTGTGAAGAGCAGC